>JALBCR010004569.1:0-95106 GCA_030710515.1 Abscondita cerata | reverse complement strand
AATAGTAGTTTACGTAACAAGTCCCAAAGTGGTCTTTTACTGGACAGTGGCAAACTGCAGGCGAGTCAGTAAAAATCACTTTTTAAAACTTTATATTATTCAGTTAACATTTTTATAACAAGAACTCCTTATTAACTAATTTTAATTTTTTTAACAATCGTTAATTTTGGTTTACAAATAATATAAACATTATTTTGAATAGTTATATTAAACGTACAATTATTAGCATTACTTATCTGTAAGCACGGTATTTCAAAATTATTCGTTGACGTGAGATTTTTTGAACGGCTTACATTATAATGAGTTTCTGAGACAATTTCTGTGTTTGAGCTACCTGCTTTTGAATTTTGTTAGCTATATCTATCTTATTCTGAACTGAATCCTCAATGTAGCCTTCGGCAACTTGAGATGAACTCCAACCACCATGTCGTTTTAAGTTTATGATGTCAGCACCTCCGTTAGCTAGCAAAGTCGCCGAACTACGCCTAAAGCAATGTCCTGTGTATTCCTGGGTTTGGCAATCTCAAAATGTAGCTATTTTGGAGGGAGCATTACCTACAGTATGTATGCCTACAGGTTGTTTATTACATTTTCCTTTATTATAATTAATAAAGAGACGTCGATGAGGAACGTTGGTTCAAGGGCGTGCTATATACTTCCTATACAAATTTAGCTCTTTTTCCCCGTTAATAATAAATGATCTTGATTTGTTTGTTTTGGTGTTCAAATTTTAACCAAAAGCATAGTTTGTTTGTCTTCTATGTCGTCAATTAATATATTAGTGATTTCTTCCCGTCGACATGCACCAGTATAACCCATAATCAACAACACTTTGGTCATTAGATATTGTTCGTCTGAAGCTTCTACTAAAAACTTATCGATATCCTCTTTATTAAGTACTCTAGACTTCTTTGCTTTATACCCTACGGATTTTTTCTTCATAAACGCTGTTAATTTAAAATATTTGCTTATGTCGATATTTCTTCTGGTACGTAGCATGGCCTTCAGCATCGAATATAAACTCCACAACGAAGAAGATTTCAGCGTTTACTGATTTTTCTGACAAATATGCCAATAACACATCCTCACAAATGCTTATTACCTTCTATTCCAGGCACCACTTTTCAAAAATTTGGTATGTTTGTTCATATCGTGTCCGGGACTTCGACGGTAATAAATCAAACGTTGCTTGGGTGGCCGCCTTAACAATTTCATCTGGTATAATTTCATCTTCCACAATCCACAATCAAATGCATCATTTTGAATATCCATTTTATAATAAATGTCACGTTTTCAACTAAACGTCAAAATATGTCAAGTTATTTTATAGTTTTAAATAATACAAAACTCGGTTACTATAGAAACCAATTGACCGCTATCTTAGACTAACTATTTCATTATTTTTCATTAAAGATAGGCCGGAAAGTAAATAAAATGAGTCCGGTAAAAGCTTTTTACCGGACTATCACAATAATTTTCTGGCTCGGTCCGACAAAATGAGATTTTCTGACCTAAAAATAAACCGGAAAAGTACTAATTTCTGGCCGGTTATTTAAAAAATTTATATAAATATATACATAGAAACAAAACAAACTGTTTCACAAGTTAAACGTTGCCAGCAAAACGACTTAGTTGTTTTTTGATCCCCCCCTCACTACAAAGAAAAACGAATACATGTTAAACGATTATTATTCTTAAAGAAATTAAAAAATCAATTTAAAGTGTTAAAATATCTCAAAAACTAAAACAAATTGTTTGGGGGATTTCTAAACGTAATTTTTGTATGGCTTTGATAGCGCAACTTTTCTCCTATTTAAACAAATATGTATCTCTTACCGTTCCAAACATTCCCATAATACAATTTAAACCTTAATTTTATAAAATTTAATAACTAATTTGTATCACCAATCAAAATTTTGTACCACCGTGCCGTTATAGATAAAAAACGATGACGCTGCTAGTTTAATATTAAGCTACCACGACCATGTTAAAAATTTTTTAAAAATGTAAAAAAAGTTAGAAACTAAATGGATCCAATTTGTACTAATTTGTACTATCAAAACAACCCCTAATTAAATATGTGTTATCATCGTATGCATACTATGGTCACAAGGGTAAAACATACGTTCCCCAAGACAGAATCAATCCGTACCGGTACATTTTGTACCTTTCAAATATTTAATACATATTTTGTATTAGTGCCTTTCTTTAGAAACTACCCCTTCTCACAATGCGGCATAGGAGTAAAATTCATGTTTCACAAGCAGAATCAATCCGCATTAGTACATTTGCATCTCTTTAATTTGTACCTTTCAAATATTTAATAACAGATTTTGTACCTAGTTCAAAGATAACTTTGAAAAAAATTATCCGGACTGATTAGTCAAAAGTTTCACACGAAGGAACATTCAACAGACGTAACCATCATCAGAAACTGATTTCCAATTTAGTTTTATTGTCTTTTGTTTATTAAAAGACAATAAATTCCGTTGTACATATTTACGATGGGATTTTAACTTCACAGCGTTATGTCGAAATATTAAGGACGATAGTAATCAATTTTTTTTTAGGCGGCTTGCAACGAAAGTGACACATATCAAAGTAGCAACCTGAGATCGAAACTTCAAAATATCACTGACCACTATGGAAATAATTCATATCATTCACGGTGCATGATATGAATTCGGCTAATGGATGAAGTCCCTATTCCGATCGTCAATTTTCTAGTTTTATAGTTTATACACAAATTCGGATTATTAGGATTTAAATAATTGTGCACAATTATTATTTGAATGAAATCTTTATTAATAGAACTAAAAATT
Organism: Abscondita cerata; assembly: GCA_030710515.1. Taxonomy (NCBI): domain Eukaryota; kingdom Metazoa; phylum Arthropoda; class Insecta; order Coleoptera; family Lampyridae; genus Abscondita; species Abscondita cerata. Next base: position 92,284 of record JALBCR010004569.1, on the reverse strand, counting down.
ACATTAATAAATGTGCAGTTATTGAAATGAATTACTTTTTATTTGAATTTTCAAACATGTTTGCCAAATTTGATGATTTGACAATTGTTGAAGAAGTTTCTGACGAAGTTTCTGACGAAGTTTCTGACGAAGTTTCTGACGAAGTTTCTGACGAAGTTTCTGACGAAGTTTCTGACGAAGTTTCTGACGAAAGTTTCTGACGCACGATTTTTAACGACCAAAGTGATTGTTTTAGCAACTTTCATTTTGTGCCCAATTGACTCTGCTAAGGTTACCACTGATGAAGAATCCCATCCACTGGCGTTTGATCTTCAATCATAGCACCAAGCATCCACAAAAATAGTGGAAGATGATCGCCTCATACAGTGGCTCGTGTAGATGCGGTTCTCTAAACCAGTTAGGTAGAGGACGATTGAAATGTAAAGAATCTGTCTGAATCAATCTTCAACGCAAATCATAAAATATACCTAACTATAAATGTATTTATTAAACTAGGGTATAATTTGAATAACACTACAAACGAAATTACGAAATACACTTCGTTGTTGCCCTCAATGTGAACAGTAGACTCGTCCGTTTCATTTTCGTTCACGGCGCAGGTCACGTGACAGGTTCTTTATATTTCAATCGGCTTCTAGCAATCAATTTTGGGATGCTACCTATCTTGTTGATTCCAACGGGCTGTTTAGTGCATTTGGCTTGCTTATAATTTAAAAAAGCGACGTTCAGACGTATTTGGTGGTCGAAGAGCAGCATATTTACGATAGATACCGTAAAAACTCGTCAACTATCGTGAAAACACGATCCTTTCCCCATTTTGATGTCACCTAATTTTACAATTACTGCCGAACCGACATCAGTTAAATCGTCAATTTTTGATTGGACTAATTTGTTCCTTCGCATGGCTCCACTAATTCCGAACACCCAAATTACCTAAAATTGAAACTTCAATTGATGAAGGGTTTTTGTTTATAGGGATGTACTTACTTTCTCTTGTCTAGATCTACTCGTGCTCCGCTTTGCTCCTCACTCGTGTCTCTATAGAGACTCGGACAATATTTGCTACTTTCGACACTCGCTAGAAAAATAGCTATTGGACAATTTACCTCTGTTAGAACTGACAAGATCTTGGTATATACATGACGGGGCTCCTACTAACTCTACAGGGAGGTATCAAGTATACTAAACCAAATGTTTAAAGACAGGTGGATTGGACTACGCGGCCCTTGGTTGTGGTTAGTTAGAAGTCCAGAATCTCACCCGCTTGATTTTTATCTTTGAGGAAAGATAAAAACCAAAGTGTATGACACCCCTCTAAATACACGGGAAGAGTTAGAATTGAGAGTAAGAGAGCATTTGAAGAATTGGACGAGCAAAAAGTACCGGTGTTATGATTGGGAATCATTTTGAGCATTTATTAGATTAAAAGTTACGTTTATTAGTTTCCAAATAGTTTGTCAGTCTTGTTTGTAATTAAAAATAAGTTTTCTTGTTTGCGTTATTAATATTGAAGAAAATTATTTTATTTCTATTTTGTGGTGTTTAAGCAATTTAAATAATCGATTGCAATCTTAAATCTATTGCCACTTTAACAAATTTGACAATCATGACGTATTATATTCGATATTTATGATAGATTAATCATGTTTTGAAAGAAAAATAACTCAAGAACCACACATTTTAGGTAGAGGGAATGATGGTATAGGACGAAAGATAATCAAAAAGGAAGCCACTGATTTTATAATATGTAGTATGTTCAATTGAAAATTAGCGACTAAATGAACATTGAAGTTGTCTAAGTGTGACGTCCTGTTTTGAACACCCTGTACAATTTGAAAGATTTGTAGTTTATTCACACATAAGTTCTAACTATCATAAACGTATAAAAATAAAATTATTTATTAGAATTTAAAATAGAGGCGTTATTAATTTTCAAAGTTGGATTAGTCGTTGTATAACATCAAAACAACTTAACAAATATGAATTGTAGAGTTAATGAATGTTATTGAGAGTTGTCTTAAAATATTAAGTAGATTCGAATCTTACATAAAAACATAACATGCTGTTTAAAATAAGAACGTTTGCGTCAACTTCCGGTATATCCGGAAGTGCTGCAACCGTGTCATTGTTTCCATTAAATAGAGCATCTCTGAAACGCCATGTGCACACATTTTCAGTTTCAATTTATTTGTAGTTTTACCATAACGTCTAATAGGCTACTCGTCGTAAAGCACCCTGTATTTGAAAGGTACAAATTACAAAAAGGCAAATGTACCGGTACGGAATGATTCTGATTTTGGAAACGTGGACTTTACTCTTAGGCCGTATAGTTGAGTAGGGGTGGTTTTTCAAAAAGGGTACTAGCATAAAATCTGTTATTTAATATTTGAAAGGTACAAATTAAATAAATGCAAATGTACCGGTACGGATTGATTGTACTTGTGGAAACGTGTACTTTGCTCTTGTGCCTCGAGTATGAAGGGGTAGTTTTTCAAAGAAGGGCATGAAGTACAAAATCTATTAGAGAATATCTGAAGAACCTAAATTAATATGCAAATGTAGACATATTGCTTCTGTCGGTAAAAATAGATTCTTGAACGTATAAATTTTTTATTTGATGGTATAAATTAGTACAAATTCAATCCTTCTATTTTCTACCTATTTTTACATTTAATTTAAATTTTTTAACTGGTCTAACGTGGTCCTGCTAGCAGCGCCACGTTTTTTTAATAACGGCACGTAGTACAAAATAGGTACTAAATAATGTAATATGTTTGAGTTCATTCTGCCCAGTTGGTGTTGCTAGCTTAATAGAGTTCTGTTTTTTGTGTATGTTTTTAGGCGTTTTTTAATACAAATATATGGAAGATGATCAGTACTTTACATTACTCCATGGTCAACAAGCAAAACATGTTGTTCTCGAGAACTATCAAGACCTTCCCGGACAGTTAGGAAAAAATATACAACATAATTTTACAAAACACAATTACACTGTAATATAATATTGCAAGATGGTTCATAAAATATAATTTTTGTATGGAAATAATAATTTATTCAATGTCAGTAACACTACCTAACTGTATGTAAAAAAGTAACACTTACTTGACATCTGAAGTTGGTACCAAACATGCTGAAATTAGAAAGTATTGTAAGATACATGTGTTGGGAGCAACAAAGATCAAAAATGATAATATGAATCAAAATATAATTGATTGTCAAAATTAATTACGTACTTGCAAATCCTGCACGCAGGTTCGTAAAGCCACCGCATGAATACTTCACCTCCATTTTGCACTGTTGTCCTATTACGCTAATACTACATATGCGTGATTGAATAATTTTGACAAAACATAACGCACTAAACTATTTAACTCTCTCGTTTTGAAAATAGCCGTAATGTTGTCATAATGAAATAAAAATTAATTGATTACGCGAAGAAAATATCGCAATTTTCTTAATTTTTCCCGAACACAAAATTAAACGCTAAAACGATTGTGTCGCCACCAGTTCAACTAATTGTTCCACAGCAATCTAATATTTTTACTTTAAAACTTGCTAATATGGTAGTAATATGAGAGCTCGAGTATGACTCATGTCTTAAATGCAGTATTAAATCGACATACGTTGCATTGAAAGTTTGGACAGATAACTAAATCTTCTAAGTTAATTATTGTTGCTTTCTTACATTAATCATAATCGAGCTCTCGGGATTATTACCCTATCAATAATTTTAGCATTGAATTTTATTATGTTTATCTATAATTGTCTTAATGTGTTAATACTAAATAATTGTTTTTAATTATCAAAATCATTTTGAAGTTTATGTTATATTAATGAATTAGTGAATTAGTAAACGTTACAAATTAATATTTATTTTCACAACATGTGATTGACCATCATGTGCCCATTATTCAAAATTTTTTCAAAAAATTTTGATTTAATGGCTTTCTGGCAAAATAAAGGCGGAAGGTGTAATTTGTGTTAACGAAAAATAGCTTTTGTCCCTTTTTCTAATTTTTGTTGTAAATAGAGAAATAGAAATAAAACAATTACGTCATAAAAATCATATAATTGACGATGTATGACTAATTTTAATCAGTTTCGAAATTTGAATATCGCATTTTTGTAATTATGAAATAAAAACATTTTTTTGTTAAACAAGTATAATATTATATATAACCGCAATAATTTCCGACGTGCAAACAGCTACACATAACAATTAGTCGTTTGTCTAAGGCCTCTTAAATTTTAAAATAAGTTTTAAATACTTCCATACTGTTGAAAATTACAAGGTAAAATTAAAAATTGAACATTTTTGATTTATTTAACATTCATTTATTCAACACAGAGAAAAAATACAATATCAAAAGTGTTATATCAATCATCTAATCATCATTTTCAGAATTTGTATTCTTCCATGATGTGATGTGACACTAAAATTCTAATATTTCACCTTGGGTATGTCATTACCTTTCCAATGTACACGGTTCTACTTTTCATTAATTTCAACAGGTTCTTTATAAGCTTCACTATTCATAAGCGTCCCCTTGTATTTCCAAAAGGAGTTTTTAACTGTCCAGTTTTTGGTAAAATTTTATGCATCCCATGTGTAATTTTAAACGGATAATTCGATCCGTTGATGTATTTTTAAATTTATCCATACAAATATGACCTTTTGGCCTTTTTTGAAACTTTTAAAATTTTTGACTTTTGACATTTTGAATATTTGACTTCGATTCGGATTCTACGTGTTAAGAAAGGTTTATATACTAATTTTATAAGCCAGTTGATTGAATAACAAGTTATTAGTGCCTAAAATATAGAGGCTTTGTCGCTTTTTTGGTGTCACGTTTTCGCAAAAATAACGCCGTGCCAATAAAATCTGAATTATACGTTTTAAATTTAACTAATAAAAATGAAACGTCATAAAATATACATTTTGTAAGGACTAAATATTATGAATAGAGAGTTTAATGATTTTTTTAACTTACAATAATTAGTAGGTTAGATTTATTTAAAAATAAGTAATAATCAGTCAACCCAAATAACCATGTTTAGTTTTTGATTTAATTTAAAAGTTATTGCTTGTAGACGTTTTTTAAATCAAAATTATTTCTAATTTTATTTTGTAAACATTTCCTAAACAAAATTTTGATTCGATAATTAATCGAGCTATGGTGTTTAATTAGCGATACCTTCAAATATATTCTTTAAAGAAAAAATTAAGTAAGCAACGTAAATTACCTATTTTCTAAAACGTGCTTAGTGTAATGATTCATTCTACAGTCCTTCTATAAGATAACCCCTGCTGAGACTACCTGCTGTTAGAATTGTAAATGATACCCTTAAGCCCGCTTCACAATGTGCAAACTTTTGTTTACAGAAATTGTGGTGTCCAAGTTTTAAATTTCATGAGTGTACGGTTTATCTAATTATTTTACGGATGTAGATAATCAGTTGTGCAACGTTGACGGCTAAGTATCTAGGCTTTTATAATCAATCAATGAAAAGACAAATTTTACATAGAATAGCTACCTTACTTTAAAATGTCAAATTTTGGCATGTACCGTTTTCAAACTCGCCGATTCAATTAAAATTGAAATTTACTAAACTAATATAGAAATACAAAAAAAATAAAAATTAAATATTATTGAAAAATCTTCATCATCATTCATTCAGGGTAGTCATTGAGTATATTTTGGTACTATCAGCTTTCCTAAGGCAAAAGCTCTAGTCCACACTTTCTTTTGCTGAACCATTTTGTTAGTTATTTTATTTACGGTCGACTCTTGTCAATTTCAGACCTAGTGTAAAACTTATCTAACGATTGTATGTATATAATATCATATAAATTATCCTAGGGAAATTATTATTGTAGAAACAGTGTTGACGATTTTTAAGGGTGTTTGGTATGCTGTTCAGTTTTTATAGTTTTCAATGCAATCGTAGTTCAATTATAACTCAAAATCGGAACAATCGATTTGTCAAAATTTTTGATATGCTGTTCTTAAGGGCCATTTAAATGCCATTACGTCCTCATTTATTTGCTAAAACTTAAAAATTTATCATTAAACGCTTTTTAAAAACTGAAATTTAAGAAATTTATTTTTCTGTATAATGATGTTGTTGATGATATCTTTATGAAGATTTGGTAAACTATATGTCGTAGAGCATAGAATTTAGCATCACTTAAGTCAAAAAAATAATAATTTATACAATTAATGTTATGACAGAATTAAACTTTAACGATATGCCCCTCAAGTTGCCCACCCTTGTTACGACTTATTCAAAATAAAAAGACCAATAGACTTCAGTTTCTCAAGGAGTAAGTAGACAAGTCTCTGTTTATTGTAGTCCGTTATTTAGCCGAAAAATTGTTTCTCAAATTGTAGCTTTTACTATTGCTACCAAACAGCCTTAAATAATTCATAGCTACCACCACCTAAAGGAGTCCTCTAAGCAAACAAAAAATTTAGTAATCACAATTTTGGAAGATTAAAACATTAATACTCTTAATATTCCTCTTATAGTATTTTTTCTTTTTGGTTTTCTTTTCTTACTTGTCTTAGTTTGGTCTGATATCTACTTGACCGTCATATCTTGTAACGTTGGGTTTTTAGTATCGCTGACTGAATAGAATGCATGCTTCCAATTAAGGATAACTGCAGTTTACTACCCGGTGTCATTCCAAGTTAGAAGGGTTTGTCAATCGAGAGAATGGTTTTAACGTGATAACAAGAATAAGTTTCTCGTTGTTTACTACAATTGAATGACGAATAAAATTATCCACCTTTTCTAATCTGAAACCTAGCAGCATATTCAACAAACCAGAAAAAGTTCGACTAAAGCTGTATGTATTCTTTACTTAATATTAGTGCGGTGTACATATTTTCTTTACAATAACTGCTTTCCGTTTGAAGAAAACAGTTACTGCATCTCGCGAAACATTTCAAAACGGCGCTTATACAGGGTGGCGCAGAGAAACGGGAAATATTAAAATAATCGTGTGCGGAAAATTAAATTTTACAGCGCGAAATAAATTTGAACCACGGTGCTTTAAATTTATTAAGTGGTGTAATAGTTATTTACATTACAGTGCGAAAAGTAGGATTTTACGGCGCGACAGCTTTGTTTGAGGAAAGGGCCCAAGCTGGACCGCTGTAAAATCACTTTCTTTCCTCCTGACGTGTAAACGTCAAATTAACATTGAAACTACAAACCCTGAAACGTAATGATAAAATTACCCAAATTATCTGCTCTTAAGGTACATTTGTCAATAAAAATCTTTTATAGAACAAAAATATGTTTACTATATCAACAATTACACAACTTTTACTGTTAAATGGTAAAAAATAAATTGATTGGGAATATTTTTAGTACCATGTAAATGATTAGCGCCATCTTGTGTATTCTGAATTGCAGTTCATTTTATGAAATTTATTTTGTGCTGTAAAATTTAATTTTTCGCACACGAATGTAAATAACTATTACACTTGAAATTTATATAATATTTTTTGGATGACAATCACCATAAAAGTAAAAAAAACATAATTATTTCTACGAATTTTAAGTTCCATTTTGACATACACCACCTACTTTCCTACTTGATTTTCCATTATTCAAATTTATGTCAAATTATTTTCAAAAAATGTCAAACGACAAAAATTTTAATTATTCTAATTAACGCGCCCAGATTTAAAACAAGTAGCACAAAATGCCACGTGCAAATTGTTACCAAAAAAGTTAAATGTCTGGTATGAAGTTCAGTATTCGAAATACAAAGAATGGTGTGGCAAGAAATTGCCAAAAACATCAAGTGAAAATGTGGTTTTAGCATAGTTCACCGAATGGTTGGAAACGAAGTTAAATCTCTGTGAAGTGTTTACTCTATGCTGAAATCATGTATAAATCTACAAGAGAATATTAACATCTTAAAATATGCTAAACTTATAGGGTATCTAAAAGAAAAACATCTCATCATGTTCCCAAGAAGAACAAAATTTTTAAGGAAGATCACATTAATACATTTAATTAACAAAGCTCCAGAAGGAAATTCTTGTTCATGAAAATATGTGCTAAATAATCTATAAACTGCATTTCAAAATATCCCTTTTAGGATGTTTTAATTGTAGGTGTCTCAGGAGCTTGCTCAAGAGAGAAAATGTACATATCTAATGGTTTTACAAGATATTGAAATCAAGAATGATATTATTTTAATTAGAATACCTACTTCTAAAACTAACGTCAGTTGTTCTTTTGTAATTACCAAAAGGGAAAGGGTTAAGCTAGTAACGAAATACATTGAAATTAGAAGCTAGATAACCAAAATTAAAGACCGCTTGTTTTTGAAATATGAGAGAGCAAAATGTGTTAATTTACCAGTTGGTATCAATACAATTGGGCCAATACCTTCTTAGATTGCAACGTTTTTAACCCGCAAAGGCTACGCGCCGGTCTCTCAGACCGGCACACAATTTCAAATTTAATTTGAATTTACAGCGATGCTGCCCGAACTTTACCGACCTCGGTACCTTTTTACTGTACAACGAGGATGACATTAATACAACTTAACCGTTTCTAGTACATGATTGTCAAAATTACAGAGATTGGAATTGTATGTGCGGTATATGGTACCGGCGCGTAGTGTTAACGTTGCGTATTTTGTTGCGTGTTTTTAATCCGTCGTGAGAAATGAATCAGGTGCCTCGACAGTCATCTATGCATCCCGATGATCCCAGATTTGAGGAGTGGTGTAAAATTTAATGAATGAAGAGGATGAAACGTTTAGTGACGCTGATGAAAATTTTGTAATAAACAGTGACCACGAGAGCGAATCTGAACTATCAGAAATAGACAATGACTGTGATATTGAATTGACTGAAGAAAGTGTTAATGAGAAGAACAAAAAGTTAGAGTATTACTACGGCCGTCAGAAGAAAAATCCAAGCAAATGGTAAGATTTACTTGTAACTAGTAAAATGTTGACTACTACTTTGAAATTGCTTATTTTTGTAGGTCAAAACCTCACCACCACGTAATTCTAGGACCAGAAAGCACAATTTAGTAAAAAGTTTACCGGGACTAAGGAAACCTGCACAAAAATTAGGGGAAAATCCCGAAATAATAGACGTTTGGAATTTATTGTTCACAGATGACATGATCCAAGAAATAATCATTTATACAAATGAAAGGTTACAACTAATTCGACAAAAATATAAAGATTGTACGCATCCATCTTTACAAGAAGTAAATATGACAGAAATGAAAGCTTTTCTAGGGGTTTTGTTTATACGGAAGTTTTCAAAGCAGGAAATGAAAACTTAGACTCTTTTACGCCACTGATGGCACTGGGCGAGAAATATTTAGATGTACAATGACAAAAAGGCGATTTGAAAATCTATTAAGTTGTTTGAGGTTTGACAATGCCATAGACAGAGAGGAAAGAAAAAAAAGTGATCCTACGGCAGCGATAAGCGATTTGTTTAAAAATTTTATTCAAAATAGTCAGAAAAATTTTACTATTGGTTCGTACGCTTGTATAGACGAAAGTCTGGTATCGTTTAGAGGTCGGTGTCATTTTAAAATGTACATGCCCAAAAAGCCCGCAAAGTACGGCATCAAAATATTGTGTTTGACGGATGCCAGAAATAATTACCTTTACAATGCCTACATATATAGTGGTAAAGGTACTGACGGTAAAACTTTATCTAATGAAGAGAAAAAGCTTAAAATTCCAACTCAATCAGTGCTAAGATTAGTGAGACCAATTGAAAATAGCAACCGGAATATTACGGCTGATAATTGGTTTGGGTCTATCCAGACAGTGGTGGAATTACAGAAAAGAGGCCTAACATATTTGGGAACTTTGAACAAGCGGCAGCCCGAAATTCCTTTCTGTTTTCTTCCAAACAAAAACGAGCAGTGAAGAGTAAGCTCTACGGTTTCAATGAAGACATTACATTAGTGTCTTACGTTCCTAAGCCAAATAAAGCAGTTGTATTGATATCATCAATGCATCATGCTATAGAAGACGATCCAGAAACAGGAAAACCCGAGATCATCATGGAATATAATTTAACAAAAGGGGAGTCGATAGTTTAGATAGAAAATGTGTAAACTACTCTCCCAGCAGGAGAACTAGACGTTGGCCAATGGCGATATTTTATTTTATTTTAAATGTAAGCGCAATTAACGCTTATATTTTATATAAAAAGCTATAAACATTTCCAAGAAATTGATAGAATGGAGTTTCTGAAAAGACTAGCTAAAAGTTTAACTGAACCACATTTACGACAAAGATTTATCAATCCCAGATTACCTAAAACCTTAGAATGCGCATTGGCGATATGTTAGGGATAGAAGAAGATTACTCTCAGCAGCACACAGAATCAGACGGAAAGTTAGAAAAAGAAAACTTGTTACATATGTCCCAGAAACCTCAAAAGAAAAACCTTTTACATGTGTCGTAAATGTGAAAAGCCAATTTGTTTGGAACACTCAAAAAAATTGTGTGGAAATTGTGTAGGCGCTGGAGATAAATAAACGCAAAAATCATCTATATCTTTAAAAAACGCTCTTTAATTTGATACTTAGTGTAGACATTTTGTACAAGAATATTTTTATGTATTCAATTTTTATTTTTTTTAATAGTACTTAGGTATGAACAAAATTGTTTTTTTATTATTATTTTTACACTTTGGTAATAAAATTCTATCAATATAGGATAATTTTTATTGTTATCATCGCTTTTAGGAAAGATTTTCTGTAGCGGTATCTCAGACCGGCGCGTAGTCTATGTGACCGAATCTGTCACCGTAGCCGTTGCAGGTTAAATTTAGAGCATCTAAAAGACTTTACAGGGCACTGCTTTCGTAGAATCATCTGCTACATTGTTAATTAACAGAGGCGGAGTCACCCACGTCGCTGAGGAATTCATCAGTGAGCTCTAAAAAGGAAAGATTGATGTTGCCAACACAATAACAGAAACTATGCCTTTGACTTCAAAAGTCGCACAGCAGATGTTAACTTACTGGGCGATTTACCTTCCACATTAAGAGGCAATTCTTTAATTGTAGAAGTCACATTGCTTCAGACAATGTCAACCTCAAAAGTGCAGGCAACACAATTAATGCCTGCTCTATTTTCACACGTTAAAAATTGCAGCATCAATGTTAATATATACAATAATTACGTCCTGAAAAACAATACCTAGTTAAAAATTTAGTTAATTAGTTAGTTTTTGTTATTTTTATTGAATCATTATTTCAATTTACAAGTGAATATAAATTATGTTTAAATTTATAGTCTCTCATTTACAATCACATCGATACAAAAGAAACAGCTAATTGTAATTACTTATTAAGTTAGAGTGGGTTTGAAATTTGTTGCTAAAATCACAACCGAGAAAAAGACATCAATCTTTCAAAGATTTAAAGAAATAAATACTGCATGCAAGCGGATGAGAAATTCACCAATTATACATACCAATTATTTTTTTAGCCATTTTATTTCTAGGCGTGTATGCTAGACCCCGGTTTGATTCAGAGAAAGAACTGGCGGAGTCAGTTTAGACGCATTTATTATATTTCACTTACAGTAGTCGAGATGGAATATTTAGATGAATGAATGTGCTAGCGTAAAGTGCTTGAAAGTACTCGAAGCGTACGAGATGCCGCGTTTGCATTAATGAAGCGCCGCTAGTGACGCACTGCCGTCTTGACCGCTGGTCAGCGTCGTGAGCTTATCGATGTAAAGTGTCAAACTTTACTGGACTCGTCACTGGTGTACTTGACTAACTTACTTATCTCATATAAAACAAAGCGGTACAATAAGCAAAGTAGTTCGGAGAAAGAGTCCAGTCACGAGTTACAAACCCAATGCCTTCGATAGTGTATACCAAATCGGCAGTCGTTGACCATCGACATCTAATCGTCGGCACCGACACTCTTGCTTTCGAAGATGTACCGCACATTAGTTTGGACTGATGGAGTACACACAAAGCCGTTTTATCAACTCCATTGCCTAACCAAATTCCGCCAAGATGAAACCGCATTCTCGCATTTCGATTGTTACTTCATGCGGAAGTAATGTTGATGGAGTTGAGACGGCAACCCATACTGTCATGCGTCACATTACTCAGATGATGATGTAAAGATGACACCATCAATATCATCATCAATAAAAAATTTAATGCGCCCTTATTCTGTACATTATCTTGTCAAGTGTGGTGTAAAATAAATTTTTTAAAATTAACTTATCGGATTTTATACTTTTTAAATAATTTTTTAGTTTTTCCCAAATAGCAGATAAATCAGCCACCACTTTACCGCATAGTAACCGTACCTTACCGAATTGTGTGTAAAAATCAAAACAAGTATGAACAACTGAAAAATGTCTTTTTGGCCTCCTAACGTGTAAACATCAAATTAACATTAAAACCACAAACCTTGAAACATCACGATTACGTATAGTGCACGAACAGCGTGCGTAAAAATTACCCAAATCGTCCACTCTTAAGGTACATTTGTCAATAAATTAAATAAATAAATAAATCAACAATTACACAACTTTACTGTTAAATGGTAAAAAATAAATTGATTTGAAATGTTTTTTAGTTTCATGTAAATGATTAGCGCCATCTTGTGTATTTTGAATTACAGTTCACTTTATGACTGATATTGACAATTGACAGCAAAACATTTGTTAATTTAAAATTTTTATCATTTAAAAATTGTCAAAATTTAATACAAATCTTGGCGTTAAATTATTTTGTTGGCCTCTTGCCGTGTAAACGTCAAATTAACATTGAAACTACAAACCCTGAAACGGATTACGTACAGTGCACGCGCAGCATGCGTAAAAGTTATCCATCGCCCGCCCTTGAGGTACATTTATCGATAAAAATCTTAATACATTTAAAAGCACTCCGCCAACGCGTTGTGCTTCAAATTTATTTCGTGCTGTAAAATTTATTTTTCCGCACGCGAATGTAAATAACTTGTACCAATAGTATGTCTGTGTACTTTAGGTAAACTAACTATCCTCAACTTAGTTGTGTTTGTTAACAAATTTTGTACTTTATCTTCAAGTTAATTTGACTAGTTATTACTACATAATCACATATTCATTCTGCAGTAAACCCTTCTATTTTCGGTTACCTCTTTAAAAGCGGCAACCTCTAAACCTGCCAAGTTTTCCAAGTCAAAACCAATTATACGGAAATATCTATATTAAAGACCTCCTATTAGCGGCCACCTCTCAATAACGGCCACAGCCACTTATTTGTAAAATTTCTTGAAAAAAATACATGTAATTCTACCTTCATTTCCGGCCATTCTTAAGTAAGGTCATTAGTAGACAACAGCGTAGCATTCAAGTTGTGCATAAAATATTATTGTTTCATTTGTTCGATTTACCAGACAGTCATTACATTACAATTAAAAGGCTCATTAAACTCATCACAAAAATCCTATTTTGCGTTTGCGTACATAGTTTGAGTTACGTACAGAAAATTACAATATCGCTAAAAAGAAAAAGTTTGTTTGATATAATTGTAGAAAATAAAAAAGTTCAATACAAGTGTTAGAAAGTTGGCTGAAAATTTAGTGTTGAAGAACACAAGTTAACGATATTTTAAAAACAAATGTGATTTAAAAAATCTATTTGAAGAAGGTTCCAATACAGAGCAGAAGAGAAAATTTTCTAGAACTGAAGGTTGAGAAATTGACCGAGTAGTTTACAATTGGTTTTGTAAAGCTTGAAATAAAATATCCCTATATCTGATCTTTAATAAAGAGAAAGCTTTGGAAGTTGCGGAAAATTTAAAATGACGGATTTTAAAGCTTCAAATGGGTGGCTTAAGAAAATTTGTTAAAGACATAACATATCCTTTAAAACAATTTGTTGCAGCTTGGAAAGCAAAAACTGTCAGTAATATTGAAGGAGTATTCACACAAAAATGTGTACAATGCTGGCGAGACCGGACTTTTTTACCTTGCGATGCCAAACAAAACGTACTCTTTAAAAAATAATAAATGTAGTGGTATAAAACTGCAAAACAAAGATTGGCAATTTTATTTTGTACAAATATGGAAAGTGATAAGGAAAAACTGTTAATCATTGGTAAAAGTAAACACCCAACATGCTTTAAAAGCTCTCATATCAACAAAATTGCCTCTTTAAAATGAGTATCTAAAAAAAGCTTGATGACGGTAGAGATTATGACTTCCTGGCTAAAAAAATTGACAAAAATGGATAAAAAAATAGAAAATTCTTATTACTCCTGGATAATGCCACGTCTCATCCCAAAGTGTCTTTAAAATGTGAACATTGTTTTTCTATCCCCAAACACCACATACTATTGCCAGCCACTGGATCTACGAATTATCCAAAACTTTAAGATAGCCTACAGAAAATTTTCATCAAAACGCTACTAACATTCACAAATACCGAATGTCCTTTTAAAGATGCGGAAGAAAGTATCAGTTTAATCAGCGCTTTAGTTTGGATATCAGTAGCCTGGAAAAACGTTTAGCCTATTACAATTGCTAATTTTTTGCGTAAGCAGGATTTTCGAAAAAAGTCCTGCAAGATGATTTTGACAAAGAAAATAAAATTCTACTAGCTCAGTTTTTTTCTATTACTAGAAGGTAATCAACGTGTAAGTGTGATATTTTAACCAAAAGCCCCAATTTACGTATTCAAGATATAAGCAGTGAATTAGACTATAGTGAAAGCTGTAATTCAAACAATGAAAGTGGTGCAGAAGAATCCAAAGTTTTTACATCAAACATTAACCCTCCAGTAGTGGCGCCGGGTCTCACAGACCCGGCATAAATATTATTACACTGTCACTTTGGAGTGGGGACACATTGTGGTCTATGCATTATTATAGCTTCTCAAATTGGCCTTCAGTATGCACTGATCTAGCCGGCGGGTTGTAACTTGTTGCGTTTCCGAGTTATATGCGAATTTGGGTCTGTGAGACCCGCGCCACCGTTCGTGTTACATATTTTGTC
Organism: Abscondita cerata; assembly: GCA_030710515.1. Classification (NCBI taxonomy): domain Eukaryota; kingdom Metazoa; phylum Arthropoda; class Insecta; order Coleoptera; family Lampyridae; genus Abscondita; species Abscondita cerata. Next base: position 77,267 of record JALBCR010004569.1, on the reverse strand, counting down.
TTCTTCTCCTTGTAAGTTGCAATACTAAAATATTATTTTTGTATTAATGTACATTTTAAAATCAATTAGTTTACAATGGGAGACTACGAAAAGAACAGGAGAGACTGTTGCGCCTCTGGAAAGAAGTTGAAGCGGAAGAAGATGCTGTTGATGCTGTAGAAGAGTTGACTTATGAAGAGGATGTTACCGAGACCAGAGAGACTGATAGTGAGACTGAACAAGATTTCGATCAGGATGAAAGTGATTCCGATATTACTTTGGATAGCTCAAAACATAAAAATTCATACTTTACTGCTAAAGATGGAAAAATAAATGGAGCAAAATATGTGCCAATAAAAGTGTTAGAACAAGACGAGAAAATTTAATTCGAAAGTTACTTGGTGTCAGAGGAAACGCTAGAAATATGAGATCCGAAACTGAATGTTGGGAATTATTTATTTCAAAAGAGATACTACAAATTATTACGGAAAACACTAATCGATATATTGAAAGCATAACAAACAAATACAAAAGAGAAAGATCGACCAGAAGCACTGATGTCATAGAAATAAAAGCGTTGTTAGGTTTACTATATTTGGCTGGCGTCTTGAAAAGTGGTCGGATAAATTCAAAAGAATTGTGGGATAGAAATGGCACAGGAGCTGAAAGATTCTGGTTAACAATGTCCAATCAAAGATTCCTTTTTCTACTACGTTGTTTACGTTTTGATGATCTGACAACGAGAGAAGAACGAAGATCTATCGACAAACTAGCGCCAATACGAGAAGTTTTGATTTACTTGTTGCTAATTGTAAGTCCGTATATACACCAGGAGAATTCTTAACAATAGACGAAAAACTAGAAGCTTTTAGAGGTCGATGTGGCTTCAAACAATATATCCCATCGAAGCCAAATAAATACGGCGTTAAAATTTTTGCTTTAGCAGATTCACGAACAAGCTATGCCTTAAATCTTGAAGTCTACGTGGGACAACAGCCAGAAGGTCCATATTCTATGAAGAACGATCCTGAAAGTATTGTGCTTAGAATGGTGTCTCCATTATCTGGCACGAATAGAAATGTTACCTGCGATAACTGGTTCACCAGTTATAATTTAGTCAAAGTTTTATTGAACGAACATGGCCTTACCTATGTGGGTACTATAAAGAAACAAAAAGAAATCCCGCCAGAATTTGTAAACACAAGAGCACGTAGTGTGTATTCGTCTGTATTCGGATTTCAGAAAGATTTTACGATTGTCTCGTATGTACCTAAGAGATACAGGAATGTCATCCTCATTTCCAGTTTACACCATGATGACGTAATTGATGCAGAAACTGGAGACAAAAGAAAGCCTGATATAATTACTTTCTACAATCACACTAAAGGTGGAGTAGATAATTTAGATAAATTATGTGCTACATATGATGTGGCCAGGAACACTAGAAGATGGCCTATGGTTGTATTTTATGCCCTTCTAAATGTAGCAGCCATAAACTCACAAATAATTTACGTTGCTAACAATCCCGATATAAAATCTATCGAAAGGAGACAATTTTAAAAAAATTATCATTCGATCTAACAGAAGAACATTTAAAAAGACGCTCCATGGAATTAAATCTTCCTACTCCAGTGCGTGAAAGAAGGCAGGAGGTTGCCGGAACATCTCAGCTACAAAATAAAGAGCCATTTATAACTACAGGAAAAAGAAAGCGGTGTTACTTGTGTCATACGGACAATAAATCTAAATACTATTGTTTTAAGTGTCAGAAGTTTGTATGTCTGAAACATGCAGTAATAATGTGCCCAGACTGTAAGAAAGACTAAGAAAAGTATTTTGAATTGTTCCATTATTTATAACTGTCTTAAATGTGTAATACTTTCATTTTTGCAATGTAATAATACAGGTTTGTAAATCAAAACTTTACTTTTTGAGTGTTTTAATCTTATACTTCTGACTAGGTCTGAGAGACCCAGCGCCACTATTAGTGCCACAAAATTGGGGCGCCACTACTGTAGGGTTAAAGATAGGGGTGAAATGTGTGAAAAACTATGTATGTATCATTTATTCAATATGTTTTACCCTTTCCATTATTATATCGTCTAATTATTTAATATTGCATCAACACATTTATAGTTATTTTTAATGCACATATGTAGTACCCTATAGCAAACTGTATTATGTTCTATACTTAAAAGATTTTAATAAACAACGCATAGAAATAATTTTTTTCCCCAATAACGCCCACCTCCATATACCAGTCAGTTTTGCAGCAAATTTTAGTGACCGCTATTTAGAGGTTTTACTGTATTTTTTAATTGTATTGTAAAACAAAAGAAATCAAGTAAAAATTATTGAGTGATGATGAAGACTCCTTAATTTATCTTGCAGTTAATAAGTTTCTTAAAATTGGGCCTTTTTGTAGGAGTTAAGTGGTAACGAATCAATGAAACACAGTACCTTTTTGTTAACGACGTCAAAAACGTCATTAACTTTTATTATTAATTTGTTACCACGTAACTCCTACAAGAAAGCCCAATTTTTAGGAAACTCATTAACTACAAGTTGATTATATTCTTTGTTATAATAATCTCAGCTTTATTTCTTTTCTGGTTAACAAACTGCTTTACTTAAATCGGCCGTTAAACAGTTACGGCGTGTTACCTTTGTTTTGGGGTAAGCTTATTTTTTTTTTGTAGTTATACATTCCGTAATTAAAGTTAAGAATTAGTTTTAAGCGTTTTATTTGAAATTATCGACATTATTCTTAAATTAATCTTTGGATTTTTATAATTAAATTTGTAGAAACTTTTGTTGAGTGCAGATTTATTTGTTGTTTGCTTAATCTGTAGGTACTTAGTTTGTTTTTAAGAATTATTATTCAAACTGTAAATACGTGCTGGGAAAAAACGCACGTGTTGCTTTTAAGCGTTTTGCTATGTAGATAAACCCACGTCCCTTGACAACTTTTTTGCTGAAATGCATTTTGCCTAGTTTTAATAGAGTTATTGTTAATAGGATGGTTCGTGGATCTTTAAAAAAGTTCATTTATCTTGTGTAAAATTTAAGGAGAGATTGTGCTTGCCAGGTTTGTAAACTAAAGTCTCGCAAAGACAATGGTGTACTAATTCTATTGAAAATGTCATTTGCTTGAAGAGATTACGTCGATACATGTCTTCTTTACTTTTACGATTAGTAGGGAACTAATGGTCATACGCACTAACACAGCATTAACTTAAACGCTGCTTACAAGTTTATGTGAAAATAGTTCCTCTAGTAAAAACATAAAACAAATATCCAAGACATATGACAATCTAATGCACTTTGAAAAACCGTTGTCTTTTGTACTATTGACTGAATAGATAAAGTATATGGTCAAACCTGTATTTTAACTTTTTTTAATGGCGGTGTAATTAGAACCTTTAATTACAGGTTTAAATAATGAACATACGTCCGTGAAGTTGTATCTCATTGCCATAAATTCATAAATATACTAAGTGACATAGAAAGAAGAACACCCAGTAATAATTAATTTATTTGAACAATTTTTGGTATACTAGTGTATACGAATTAGATTAGTAAACGATCACAATTTGATAAAAATTAAACTGTTAACTTCTTCAAAAACTTAATAATGTGTTACTCCACCACGATGTTTTGTGCACTCATTAACACGTCTGGGCATACTTCTAATAAGGTGATCGATTTCTTCTTGAGGTATCTCATCCCATGCTATCTGTAACTGGTGCTGCAAAGCCGCTAGAGTTTGTGCAGGGTGAGGTAAATTGAGTAATTTTCATCCCATAATATCCCAGACGTGCTCGATGGGCAAAAGATCGGAAGATCTTGGTGGCCAAGGCAACAAAGCAATTTGATTGGCCTCAAAATGAGCCAAAGAAACCCTAGCAACATGAGGTCGTGCGTTGTCTTGTTGGAATGTGCTGTTGGGGATGGTCTGAACATAAGATACAATATGGGGTCTACGACCTCCTGGATGTAGCGCAGCGGTCATGTTACCTCTAATGAAGACCAAAGGTGACCTACTTCCAATAGCAATAGCTCCCCATACCATAACTCCAACTGTGTGGTGCACATGCCTATTCACAGAAAATTGGGGATCTTGTCTTTCACCGCGCCGTCTTCACCCTTGCACGACCATCATGCATACCCAAACAGAATCTGGATTCATCACTAAAGACAATTGAATTCCATTCTTGGTCCCAATTTGCCCTTTCTCTACACCACGCTAGACGATAACGTCGATGCTCTGGAGTCAGTGGTAGCACAAAAAGGGGACGGTATGAAAAGAGCCCAAGGTTCTTATCCGTCTATAAACGGTTCGCATCCCAATCGGTCTTCCATGTTCTTCAAACCACTGGTCCGCAATCGCCCGTATAGAAGAAAAGCGGTCCCGTAAAGCCAATAGTCTAAGACGGCGATCTTCGCGTTCTGTGACGACGATTTGTACCTCTCGCTCTTCGTGTACGGCCCTCTTGGTTCCATGCACGAACACAGACTGCCACAGTGTTTAAACTCCGTTGCGTTCTAGCGGTTATATCTCTCATAGACAAACCAGCCTCACGCAATCCCACAATTCTACCCCTATCAAACTCGCTTAATTGCCAAAAATTATGGCGTCTTCGCACTGGAGGCATTGTGATTAAATTAAAGAAGCTCTTTGAAATGCAATCTTAATATAAACAAATATATTCCCAAAAAAAATTTACAAAATATTCATTATTACTGGGTGTTCTTCTTTTTATGTAACTTAGTATATAATCCCTTTAAAGTGATACTGCTCCTAAACTAACTTTAACTAACGACATATTGAGCTCTATTAACAATACGTTAGTAATTTAAAAATTTCTATAGTAGCAACACTGTTTTTGAAAACCACATTAGCACGTACCTACAAGATTAAATGGGTTGCTTGTCGTTGACAGCTAAAATAAATATAATAGCTAATTTAATTTTTATTTAATTTTCGTATCAAATACTATATAAGTATGAATTAGACAGTATCTACGGAATTCTTTATGTTTTAAAACCAGTATTGGGTAAGTGAGAGTAATTCTTGTAAAATTAAACACGTTTTTGTCAAAATCGTTTCATCAAACAACTTTCCCAGTTATTGACCATCTCCTTTAAATTCCATTATAATGATCAATTACCCCATGACACTAGCACTTTACAAAACTAACATTGGATTTACAATTAATGGTCGTTAAACTCTTATTGTGTCGAGGGTATACGAAATGTTGTCATAAAGATTTTATTTAGTTTACTATGTAATTGTTTTTCACTTTGACCTTAGTATTTAGATTACCAATGTTAGATTGTAGCTGCATTTAACACCATATAAATGACAGCCAGTTCATCGCTGGATTGTTTCATCACCGCCCTGTTCTTCCCCAAGACGTTTCAACGCCGATTATCGATACCGTTTCACACTTATTTATTTATTATGATTATGGATACCATATTTTCATTGACTTGTGAAATATTAGTTGTGTTATTTTCTTCGATTTTATATTATTTATATTTTTTGTAGTGGTTGTTATAATGTAAAAGTTCATTTCCATCTCTAATAGGGAAAGTAATTCTCATTTTTAAATTGTTGAAAAAAAAAGAAATCTTTAGTTGTTCTCAACCTTGTTGAAACTTCTATAGGAATTGCAAAGAAATTTTAGCCAAACACCATATATGTTGTTAAGACAAAGTTTTGATTGTTATTGTTGTTTTTACTGGAAAACCATATTCTAACCAAATAAGAATCGTCACTTTATACATGAAGTAATATTGATGAAAATCTTATTATCAACTTAATTCTATGTCATTTTTCATATATTCATTTCAATCATTAAAATGTGTTAACGTATTTAAAAGCTTTCAATTGTTTTTTATTATTATTATTTCATATTTTCTAGTTTTTAATATTTTTTCATTTCGTAGAAAAGAATACCATTCTCAATCAATAAACAATTACGATTCACATTTTCTTATTTTTGATTACGAGAAAAACATTGAATTCAAATTAAAAAAATTCCCTGGTACATTCCTAAGTACTATTGTATTAAAACATAACGTATACTCCGTTTATTCTTAAATTACTATGGATAGGGAACTCCTTCAAATTGCTGTAGCCACTTGCAAATAAAAAGAATTGTCATATACAAAACGTTTCAAGCGAAAATAGTATTTATGACTACAGCATTATGATGGAATTTCCTTTACACTCCCTGTTTACCTGTAATGCTATTGTATTCCTAAACCCCCACAGAATAAAGCAGAAGTTCTACAACATTTTTTTATATTTCACGATGTAATACGTTTATGGAATCACGTACCTAATTTAAAACGGACACAATTCATACATTCCTCGTACATTTTAAATTTAATGACTCAAAATTGTTACAAATAATAAAATGTACATATCATTAATGACTTTCATTATTTATTTATTAAACTGCTCAGTTTAATGACATTTTATATTGCAAAGTGGACGTCACAAAGAAAATAACTCATTAATCTGGCTTGTTATTTTGTCTTAAGGTAATTACGTAATTAAGGGAAATTACTATCATTAACGTGGTAGTAGGTATATATAAAGAATTCAAAATTTGCATGGGCACTATTATACAGTATTGCAATTGCATTCGTAGTGTGTCTTATAATATGAGTTACGCAAAACATCTGCATAGAGAGGGTCGGCAAGTGCTACTTAACGTATACGATTACTTTGTGAAGAGAAGGAGAACAATGGAATGTTGTTAAGTGTGAAATCTGTTCAAGGAGAACGGTGTCTGCGGTAGGAGTCAGCCAAAAACTGTTTCAATGTGGTCGCTTTGTGTAAGTACAGAGGATTTGGAACCTAAAAAAAGAAGAAGAATGAAACTCAAAACCGAAAAACTCCAGACTACGTCAAACGTGGTGTTAAACAAATTATTTACGGCATGTATGCTCGAAAAGAGCACGTAACATTAAAAAAGTTACAGGGTAAAATTATAGAAAGAGAGTTGTGTACCAAAATATGTATAACGAGCCTTTGGAAAGTAGTGACAGAGTTGGGTTTTAAATATAAAAACGTGCAACAGAAAAGTGCTGTGTGAGCAGACCCACGTCGTTACCCAAAGAAATAGGTTTTTACGAGAATTTCTTAAAATTTTAATTTTTGAATCGTAAAGCCATGCGTTTACTTAGACGAAACTTGGGTAATGAGCAAAGGCACAGATCGAACATCTTGGCAAGATGGTAGCAGCAGAGTTTAATGCAACCCACCAAAACATCTTGCGGCAAGAAGTACGTGATAGTCTACCACGCGGGTACGGAAGAGGGGTTTATCCCGGGTAAGCTTATGTTTCTGGGTCATCCAACAAATCACTGGATTATCATGTGATTGCATGAATGCGGAGGTCTTCAAAAGGTGGTTGGAGGACAAAGTTTTAAAGCAATTAGAGGAACCATGTATAATTGTTATAGATAATGTTCCCTACCATAGCAGAACGTTTCACAAAAATCCTTCTTGACCTTGGAAAAGGAAGAAATTGCTCAATGGTTGAAGAACAATGGAATCAATTTTGAAGAAAGCAAAAAGGCAAAATAAAAGAAAAAAATATGTTGATTGATGAGCTAATTGCATCCTATGAACATGAAGTACTCCGCCTCTTGCCATACCATTGCCACTTCAACCCCATAGAAATGATATGGTTTATTTCAAAAAATTTCTATGACAAGAATATTAGTAAAACGTCACAAAAGGAGGATAAAGTGTTGAGTATGGAACCTTACATTACATATGTAACTCCGAAATGGGAAAAAGAGTGTTCAACCCACTAATAAATTAATACAAGAAACTTTTGAAGCAGAACGAGTTAGATGAAGTAAGACCGTTAATTATAACGGACAGCAAAAAATGAGGAAGTTGGTGATGCTGACTGCAATTCTCAATCGTGAAAAAAGATGAATTTTAATTTATTTATAGTAGTAATTGTAAGCCATTAAAGTAAAATGTAGAAGGAATGTTTAAATTGTGTCTTTTCTAATTTGCCCTTAATCAGTGAATAATGTATCTTGAAATAAAAAAATTTTTATATATACTTATACTGTGACGTTGACGATACTAATTTCCCTTAATTAGTAATTATCTTAAACAAAATAACAAGCCAGATTAATGAGTTATTTTCTTTGTGACGTCCACTTTGTAATATAAAAATGTCATTCAACTGAGCAGTTTAATAAACAAATTATGAAAGTCATTAATGATATGTACATATTATTATTTGTAACAATTTGGTCATTAAATTTAAAATGAATTGTGTCCGTTTTCCAAATTAGGTACGTGATTACATAAACGTATTACATCGTGAAATATAAAAATGTTGTAGAACTTCTGCTTTATTTTGTGGGGTTTAAGAATACAATAGCATTACAGGTAAACAAGGAGTGTAAAGGAAATTCTATCATAATGCTTGTAGTCATAAATACTATTTTTGCTTGAAACGTTTTGTATATACATAACAATTTGATGACAAAGTGCATTTTGTTTATTGAATACCCATACCGACTTACTTTTAGTTAAGTTTTATATTCACAATAGTTTTAGAAGTTTTTAGTAATGCTGATTGACAGCGAATAAATAATGTATTGCTTATGTATGTCTCTATACTTAGAGTTACTTATCTTGGTAATGCTGAGGGACACATCCTTTGTTCTAATCGCTTGGAAAATTACCTACACTTAAGAAGGATTAGTCACTCAGCAGTTTAGGTTTTAGTTTGTTTATTCAGGTGCAAGAAAGAATATAATTTAGATGATTTAACTGATTGGTCAAACCTTTATGAATAGATAAATATTCACCAATCAGGTAAAAACGGAAGTTTTCTTGTTTTTACAAAATTTAGATTTTAGTCAGTTCTTTGGGAAAACGAAGCCGCGTTAGTTATATAAATTGTAACCAATTACATGTATTTTTAAGGGTTATATAAAGTGTTAATCAGTAATCAATTTTATTTCAATCATTTTATTTAAAACCCAAATCAACGCGGTTCACGAAGACGTTACAAACAATCAAATACTCAACATTTTGGTCCTTCGATACAAATTTGAACCAACGCACATAAAAATCTTAAAATCGCAAAACAAAGAAGATTAACCAACTGTGAAGCTACATACCTACAAACAAAGGTCGGTGTCTGAATTCCTTTATTCTATTCAAACTATAATCCCTTTTCATATACAGACATTAACGATTTGCGTAATAATGTTAATTTAATCTAGCCAAATTGTGTGTCTTAAACAAATCATTATAACCTATTATATTCAAAATGAGGTATTGCATTGCATAACAATTGATCTAATTTACATGCGTTCGTTACATATAATAATACTAAAACAAACCACCTAAACAAATTAGGTATTATTCAATTAATCTAAATCATTATAAAGTATTGCGCGCAAATCAAGCTTGTAACTTATTCATTGAAAACAATTTGAATCATATTTTTAATAACTCTCTAATCAATCATAATCGAGTTAGTGCCGATATAAAATGGCGGAACTTAAAGAATTAATTAGTACACGTGGTAAATTTAAGAGTAGTTTAACGCGTTTTAAAACATATCTTGATAAAGTAGACGAATCCCTTGTTGATACATTTAATCTAGAAGATCGAATCAAAGAAATAGAATCACTTTTAAATAAATTTGATGAAGTACAAACAAAAATTGAAAGGTTAGATATTGTAGAAACAAATAGTGACGTAAATAAACATGAGAAAGAACGGCAGTTATTTGAGGATGAATATTTTGACTACCTTGCTCGTGCAAAACGTATATTACATAACACCACACTGGTTAATCCACACAAAGCGAATCAGGATTGTCAATACAAGCCAATTCAAGCGGTTACAAAAAATGTAAAATTGCCACCTATACCGTTACCCACATTTGACGGATCTTACGATCAGTGGTTATATTTTCGTGACACTTTTACGTCTATAGTACATAATGATAATCAAATTTCTGATATTCAAAAATTCCATTATTTACGGTTATCATTAAAAGGGAAGCGTCCCAACTCTTACAATCATTAGAGGTCTCTACAGCAAACTATAAAACTGCATGGTCAATGTTAGAAAAACGGTATGAAAACAAAAATTTATTAGTTACTAATCATATTAGAGCACTCTTCAATCTGCCTACTTTAACAAAAGAATCGCATACACAAATGAGATTGCTACACGACGGTTTAAATAAACATATACGAGCCTTAGAAGTTCTTGAACAACCGGTTCAATATTGGGATGCGTTAATAGTATATTTAATCATAAACAAACTAGATACCATTACACGCAGGGAATGGGAATCGCTTAAAACTAAACAAACAGCCGTCCCAACAATCACAGAACTTTCTGACTTCTTAGAACGAAGGTGCAGATTATTAGAAACCATAAAACCTCAAAGTGATCAAAGGTAACCTTTTATAGAGAAAAACCAAATCCTATCTTGCAATAGATAATTCTTTAAAATGCATTTTTGTTCAAAAATCATGGCATAACTCAATGTCCAACATTTCTAAAACTTACTCCAGAACAGAGATTTTCCGAATCAAAAGTTAAAAATCTCTGTATCAATTGTTTAAAAGATAACCATACCACAAAGGCCTGTAAATTAATTTTTAATTGTAAAGTTTGCCAAAAGCGTCATCATTCACTTTTACACTTTGTTGTAACTAATAATGAAAACACTAATAACGGCATGCCTAGCGATCAAATAGTATCTGCACACACTTATAACTCAAAAGATCAAATAATCCTTTCGACGGCGCTAGTCAAAGTTCAAGATAGCTTAGGAGATTACCATAATTGTCGGACGTTATTAGACAGTGGATCACAAAGTAATTTTATAACGGTTGATCTTGCAAAAAATTAAATCTTAATCAATCAAAAATAGATGTATCAATATGCGGAGTAAACAACAGCTTAAGTAATGTAAATTATAGTACCTCAATCAAATTAAAATCTAATTATAGTTCATTTACTATTATATAACAGGCAATTTGCCCACAACTTCATTTGATAAAGCAGTTTTAAATATACCAGAAAATATTCCTTTAGCAGATTCACAGTTCAACATTTCAAATAAACTAGATTTATTAATCGGTGCTGATACATTTTGGCAATTAATAAGAGCGGGTCAAGTAAGTTTAGGAAAAAACAAGCCGATACTGCAAAAACGGTGTTAGGTTGGATTGTATCTGGTCCTATTCTACATTCTCATAATAATTCAAAACATACTGCAATGTCGTCACAAATGACGAAATTCAAACAAATTTACAAAATTTTGGGAATTAGAAGAAGTTGACCAAATAAAATCTCTTTCACATGACGATCAACAAGCGGAAAGCTTATTTAAAAATACTACACAGCGCGACACAACGGGAGATTTATTGTAAGGATACCTCTAAAACAATCAGGTCAAATTCTAGGAAACTCAAAGGAGTTCGCGTTAAAACGTTTTTATGCTTTAGAAAACAAATTAAACAAAAACGCAGAAATTAGGGAACAATATGTTCAGTTCATGGACGAATATTATAAGTTAGGTCACATGACAGAAGTAAATCCAAGCGACGATGACACATCATATTACATACCACATCATTGTGTCCATAAAGAATCAAGTATCACTACTAAACTTCGCGTAGTGTTTGATGCTTCATGCAAATCCACATCTGGTATTTCAATGAATGACTTACAATATGTGGGGCCTCCAATCCAAAACGATTTATTATCAATTATTATGCGCTTCAGAATCCATAAGTATGTGCTAGCTGGAGATATCACAAAGATGTATAGACAAATTCTTGTACACCCCGATGATAGGAAACTGCAAAAATTATCTGGAGGTCAAACCCTCTCAATTCAATTCGCGAATATGAACTAAACACCATTACCTACGGAACCACTAGTGCTCCTTTCTTAGCAATAAGGTGTTTACAAGAATTAGCCTATGAAAATGAAAAGAATACCCTAACTCTAGCGCAATAATTTTAAAGGATTTTTACGTAGATGACCTGTTAACAGGTGCTAATACAATTATAGAATTAAAACCATCTACAATGAAATCAAATTAATATTAAATACGGGTTGCTTCTCTTTAAATAAATGGGTGTCTAACAGTTCCCAACTATTACGCGAGATTGCAAACTCAGAATCAAACATAATCCTTAACATTGGGAAAAATAACGAAACTCAGACGCTAGGTCTGTTATGGCATTCTCAGACTGATCTATTAAGCTATAAAGTGCAAAAATCCAATTAACGCCACAAATAAATAAAAGATTTGTTCTTTCGGTGATTGCTCAAATCTACGATCCTTTAGGACTTATTGGGCCGGTCATAATAGTAGCCAAAGTATTTCTTCAAAAACTATGGCAATTAAATATTGGGTGGGACGATTATCTTCCAGCAAATTTACGAAATGAATGGAAACAATTCCACAGCAATTTAGATTCTTTAAATCACCTTAAAATCTCAAGACGTGTCACATGTGATGATGTAATTGAAACTAGCATCCATGGATTTTCCGATGCGTCACATACTGCCTATGGGGCATGTGTATATATTCGAACTAAAAACAAAAGGGGTGAGGTAACCACATCTGATTTGCGCCAAATCAAAAGTCGCACCAATAAAGGTTATTACAACACCAAGGTTAGAACTATGCGCAGCACTGTTGCTGGCAAAATTAGTAAAAACAGTAAAATCAGCTTTAAATATTGACATAGATTCTACGTATTTGTGGAGTGATTCAACCGTAGTATTATCATGGTTACACGGAGACCCGAATATGTGGAAGGTGTTTGTCGCCAATCGCACATCACAAATTCAAAATCTAACTGTTAATGCAAAGTGGTGTCATATTCGCACGGAAACCAATCCTGCCGACTTAATTTCAAGAGGCACGTCTCCTACTGTGCTAGCTAATTCAGATTTATGGTGGCACGGGCCGGAATGGCTAAGATTGCCAACCCAAGAATGGCCAATAACCGAACTACATAAACCTATGCAATCTTCAGAATATTCTAAGGAAATGCGAAAACGTAAACTAACGGTATTAATTACAAGTAACTGGGACAATTTATATAATCGATATTCGTCGATAAACAAACTGCAACGAATAGTCGCGTATATTTTTAGATTCAAACAGAACACTCTATTAAAAACAAAACAATATGGCCCTCTTACGAATGATGAACTAAATTATTCTTTAACAACGTTATTAAAAATCGCTCAATCTCAAACCTTCCCTGACGATATTAAATCTTTAACGCGCTGTAATCAGGTCAAACAAAACAGTAAACTGCTACATTTAAATCCATTTATTGATGATCGTAATATATTAAGGGTAGGGGGAAGGTTAAGTAAATCCAATTACCAATTTCACAAAACATCCTGCATTACTAGCAGGCAATCACCCCTTAGTAATTTATTAGCTAAAACCGAACATATTCGACTACTGCATGCAGGACCTCAGCATTTATTAGCTAGTTTAAGAGAAAAATTTTGGATTCTTTCAGGCCGTAATCTAGTTCGAAAAATTGTTCACCAATGTGTCACTTGTTTTCGGGTACAAACGAGAGATACCAATTACCTGATGGCTGACATACCAAACTACCGTTTAATTCCTTCTAAACCGTTCGCTAATTGCGGAGTAGATTACTGTGGACCATTTAATTTGCAAGATCGAAAACACGAAATTTTAAAATATCTAAGGCGTATGTGTGTTTATTTATATGTCTCTCCACTAAGGCAATACATGTGGAATTAACCAGTGACTTAACCTCTGAAAACTTTTTAGCTTCTTTAAAACGATTTATGGCTCGCAGGGGAAAGGTGCAAAATATTTATTCCGATAATGCAACTACTTTTAAAGGTGCACAAGTAGAAATATACAAATTTGTTAATTCTATAAAAGACGATCTGCAGAATCAAATGTATCAGCAAGGGATTAAGTGGCATTTTATTCCAAGTAGAACTCATATGGGTGGAATTTGGGAGGCGGGTGTAAAAGTCTAAAATATCATTTGAAACGTGTGGTAGGCAATGCACATTTAACCTTTGAAGAGTTTTATACCGTTATAACGCAAATCGAAGCATGTCTAAACTCCCGTCCTATCTCCCCATTGTCGTGTGATCCTAATGACCCACTTCCGTTGACTCCTGGACATTTCTTAATTGGCCAAAGTATGGTTGCGTTGCCAGAACCAAACTTCTACGATCTAAACGATAACCGTTTATCACGGTTTCAAAGGGTTCAAAAAATGACCCAGCATTTTTGGAAGCGCTGGTCAAAAGAATACATTTCCGAGCTACAAACTAGGAAGAAATGGAAACAACATGGGCCAAACCTAATCAAAGTCGGAGTTTTAGTAATAATAAAGGAAGACAATCTTCCACCCATCAAATGGAGTCTGGGCAGAGTTGTAGAAATCCACCCAGGAAGTGATAATGTGGTGCGTGTGGTGTCCGTTAAAACAAATACTGGTATTTATAAACGACCTGTGGCAAAATTATGTGTGTTGCCTATTGAATAACAATTACTTATTTTAAAATGGTTACCAGTTTAATATTGTATGTTATTAGGTTAAGTTAAATTCACACTTATATGTTGAAACTATCACATCGTTTCAAGGGTGGCGGCATGTTGACGCCAAAGTGCATTTTGTTTATTGAATACCCATACCGACTTACTTTTAGTTAAGTTTTTATATTCACAATAGTTTTAGAAGTTTTTAGTAATGCTGATTGACAGCAAATAAATAATGTATTGCTTTATGTATGTCTCTATACTTAGAGTTACTTATCTTCGGTAATGCTGAGGACACATCCTTTGTTCTAATCGCTTGGAAAATTACCTACACTTAAGAAGGATTAGTCACTCAGCAGTTTAGGTTTTAGTTTGTTTATTCAGGTGCAAGAAAGAATATAATTTAGATGATTTAACTGATTGGTCAAACCTTTATGAATAGAAAATATTAACCAATCAGGTAAAACGGAAGTTTTCTTGTTTTACAAAATTTAGATTTTAGTCAGTTCTTCGGGAAAACGAAGCCGCGTTAGTTATATAAATTGTAACCAATTACATGTATTTTTAAGGGTTATATAAAGTGTTAATCAGTAATCAATTTTATTTCAATCATTTTATTTAAACCCAAATCAACGCGGTTCACGAAGACGTTACAAACAATCAAATACGCAATACAATTCTTTTATTTGCAAGTGGCTACAACAATTTGAAGGAGTTCCCTATCCATAGTAATTTAAGAATAAACGGAGTATAAGTATACATTAGCAAATAATGTAAAACGTAGGTGTTTTGTTTTTTTTACCAAATAATAGTCCATAATATCAAATTAGTAATAAAAAATTGTGAGTAAATAGCCGTGATAAAAATTACGGCACTAAACAACAGCAATGAAACGTCTCGGCGATGAAACGTTGACATTGAAACATTTCGTGGCAATGAAACGGATGGCGATAAACTGGCGGCGATAAAACCGGCAGTACTAAAAGGTCCCATCCCCATAAATATCTATGTTTCCATAACGACTTATCTCTGTAAAATCAAAAAGAGCAAAAAAAGTTGTAATTTTTGTAGAATATATTTAGATTTAATTACTTGGTAAAAATTAACATAAGTAAACCGAATTCTAAGGGATAAGACTCATTACCATCATGCAGTTACTTAAATAGATTTAGTACTTCAATTTATTACGAATTAATTTATTTCTCTTGCAAGTTAGATCGTAGCAACTCGATAAAACAAAATAATAATTAATTTACATACATTTCAGGGTGATATGAACAGCATAAACTACACCCCAAATAAATATATACATATTTAATGCGAAACTATAATAAACCTGTGTTAACTGCATATAAATTTTAAAAAATTAAGTTACAACCATGAATTTCACTTAAATGCATTTAAAAAATAACAAAAAGTTTATGAATAAAAATGTTTAACAAATACAGCATCAGCTTGAGATAATATGAGGATTTTGAGCAACAAAATCAAATTACGATTGTTAATTAAAAAAATCGTAAAAAACTACAAAAAACACTTATTTGTTTTAATAAAGAAACTTACGGGGTTATAAAACATACTGTTTACGATTGTAATCATTTGTCATGCTTTTTAATAACAACGATTTGTTTATTTTAAGTATTTTAGAGATGTTTATTACTAGTATTGTGTTCAAGTTATTAGTTTGTGTTTCTTTTACTTTTTGTAAAGGTCCTTTTAGTTTTTGGACTTACAGCGGATTATCTGTCTCAAGATATTTGTTTAAGTTTCCATTTTTAGGTGTAATGGATGGGCCACTAATGTATATATTGTTCGGCAACCAACCAATGACATTGTAGTATTTAAATTATGTTTACTTGAATGTTCAAAAATTGTAAAGAAAAGGTTAGTTCTAAACGAGATGTCTTTTGGTAAAGACGATTTATTACTCGCTGTACTCGAAACTTAAATTAAAGTTTATAAAAGTCTATAGTTTTTTATTAAAGTTATAAATATATTCATGCTGGCACAGCGGTGCAAACTGTACTTTAATTATTAAAGTGCAATAAAAAACACATAACATACAATGAAACATTTTTTATAGTAAAAAAATATTTAAACATGTACTAAATTAATAAGTCTACGTAAGTTTAAAATTAAATTAATATTTATTAAATGAAAAAAAAAATATGTTCTTTAGAACAGCTAGCCCATCTTAAACACAAATTGAAAAAGCAGCTTTATATTTTATTTAAATCTCCGCAGGAACAACTTGAAGCGAACGGATTAGAACAAAGGCGATTTTGTAAATTTACAATATACCACCGAGTTATTTTTTGAATTAATCGTACAAGAAAATACAGTCTGGAGATCCTCGACTTTAATAGTTTACATTTAACGAATACAAACATTATTTATCTCTAAGAAGAATGATCAGTTTAAGTTAATTTGGAAATAATAAAATATTTCTGAGTTATTAGATTAAGCCTTATTGAGTTGTAAGATGATGTAAAAGTCATAAATAATGCAGCATCTTATAGACCAAGTTGGTCATGCGGCGACTTAAATATTCACAAAGAACCGATTTTACGTGTATGTTTCTTATGTTCGTTTCAGAAATCAAATTATTACAAAAATTATAGAAAATGCAAAAACTACAATGCTAGCTTATTATGTGAAAAATATTGTTAACTCAATATAATCGAGCATAAAAATCAATGTATGAAGTTATAATCAAAGAATATTATCCCAAAAATATTTCTTATATTCACATACATTCATATATTTTTACAAAAATGTTTGATTTACTTCTTTTTGTTTTCAATAAACTTTTCTGTATTTCAAATTATATTTTCCAAGGATTTTTCAGTTTATAACAATAGTGTTAAAAAACAAATTTAAAAAATTACAAAGTAATCATCAATAATTATTATGGAAAATAATTTAATACCAACCAAAAGTGGAAAAATGTAAAAAAATCATTTTTGTCTTCGTTGTATTTAATTTAATTAAAACGTAAAATAATAGAAAAATGGATTTCCTTATATGCCCAAATTTTAACTCCTGCACGACATAGATAATAATTTTCTAACAACCGTACTTTTCTTTTTTAATTTTAACTTAAAATCAATAAGAAAAATTAACATTAAGTGAACCGCCTACTAGAAATCTGAAATTATCCCGAGTGATAAAACAGCCTTTTAAATATATCAAATTATGTGCTGGATAGCATTTTGACGATTACTTTTTTAAATATATAAAAAAATGTTTATGCATTAGATTTATATCGAAATTTTGTATTTGAATATATTTTACTCAGATCACATTATAATAGCATCTTTAGATAATCATTAGTTCGAGGTAAAAGCCGACTAAATCAAAAAAAAATCAATTGATTTCTATCGTCTTAGAAGTGGACAAAAACTTTTACATCCTTCAAAAACAAGAACATGCGGTTAAGAAATTACCTAAATTTTTAAGGAATGTATAGGTATGTCTTGGTGCTAGTACTCACCGATCAAATTACCGATTTTATCTAGTTGTATCTAATGGTGTTGCTCCTAGAACAAAAAGAAATTGTCACTCACTAAACAAATTTAAAGGATGAAAAAGTCTCATAAATCGTATAGAAATTAATATAGAAGTCAATCATTAAGTAATCGTTAATTTCAAAAGAAAAAAATTACATAAAAAACAATATTACAAAACGAAAAAATCACCTTTATCATTTGAAATGTTAAATTTAGTCAAAATAGTTTCGAGCTGTATATTTTAATTGCCTATTTGACATTAAATTTTGATTAACAGCACAACTTTAATTTTTAGTTAACATAACTATTATGTGGACAGTAATTCTTTTGAAACAATAATTAAGTTTTAACATCATAATTTAAAGTGTTTTATGTTCTAAATTTGCATGTAAAATGGTTGCTTGAGATGATAATTGTGAGTATTGTTTAATATAAATTAAACATTTTTATAAAGATATAATAAATATATAACAAGGTTGTATTGTAACTAAATTCGATATCCAGTTATAATTTAATTGTTTACTGGCCCATGTTATACTCGTAAACAAAGAGTATAAATTGTCGTTTTCAAACATCTAATGAAAATGTGATATTATGTAAGTATTGTTCTTTGACAAGTCAAATTATTAATGTTTATATACAGAGTAAAATAATTAGACCATTGTACCACATTCTCATCATGAGAACCGTCAGACGATTACAGAATAGAGCACTTCTTCAACCATCTCAAAAAATAAATTATATACCTCAAAAGTGTCAGGTATGGAACTTTTTATAACAGATTTAATGATAAAGTTAGAAGAGGTTATACAAAATTTAACACTTAAAAGTCAAAATATATTTAAAACTTAAAAATTTGTACTGGCAACATGCATGTAATAAATATCGTAACAAAGGATGAATTGAAAAAGTTGCTCCAAAGCAAATTTATCTAGCTTTAAAGTGGACTTTACATTATGGTATTTATTTCATTAATCTAGATTAAATTATTATACCGTGTGTCTCTGGTAAGACGCAACATAGGATTTTTACTATAGAAAAAATTTGATTGGATCTACTATTGCTATGAAACTTTCGGATTGTTATATACTCAATACGTTACGGCATCTTGTTGAAGTTAGAAAGAGAGAGCAAGCGTAGAATGTCTAATCTTTCTTCAAATGTAAATATTATTCTTTAAACTTCTAAAAAATTAGTATTTAGTATTTTGTGATTTTACGAAAATTTTAATCAATGTGCAGTTGCTTTCATATTTTAATGTAGTTATTGAAGAAAGTATAATAAAATACTTTTGCATAAAACCTGTTGGTATTGAATTTGAAGTTAAATGAGTCGTTCGTTTTCTTGTATTGTAGATCTGTGTGTAAACTATTAGACATAATACTTGCATCTTGCAAGAATATGCAGGTATTCTAAAGCTAAAAGTTTATTTTTAAGTCAATACAGTTGATATTATAGATTAAGACAGATATTTCGATTAGTATGAATCGAGTAGTTTGTCTCTACCGATAAACAGAAGTTGGTGTTCTAAGGACTTTATTCGGAATCAACGAAGTAAAGTATAACCCAGAATTAGATGTGTTATACATTTTTAGTTTCTTGATCATAAATAATTTGAAACTCATGGGATTAATGAAGATTTTAGAAAATACCCGATTAAGGTTTATAATGTTATAAATAATGAGAGCGCAAAGGTTTGTGCTTTAAATTATTTAATTTGCTATTTTTCTTTTGACTTTTTATTTCAGGTTTTACTAGAATTTAGGAGTCAACAGAACAAGATTATTATTTGTAATTTCAAATACAGTTTTTTATTAAAAGTGATTGTCGTTTTAAGTTTTAATTACATCGTATGAAAATTCTTTTCCTATAAATGTGTTAGTGGTCCTGAAAAGGACCGATTTGTTTGTGGATATACAGAAGTGAAAGCTAATCGGTATTACATGCGAAGTGCTATGCTTATAACAACTGGTTAAAAAGCTGTCCATTTTCTCTATAGTGAAATTCCTATGTCACGTCTTGCCAGAGACACCCGGTATAAACACAACTGTTAAATTAAAATCTTAAGGCATATCTTTTTATCTGGTACAGTAAACTGGATAAATGAGAACAAATTTATGTGATTATAGTATATCTTTAGAGGAATTTTTAATTTTTAGTTATTCTAAATTTTCATTTATAAACGGAATGGAGTAGTTTTGTGTAAACGCCTTGTCAGGACGATGTTACAAAAAAATATGTTACGATAATTTTTAGTGAAATGTAACATAAAGAAAGATTGTTCGCTAGCTCAGGGGTTGGTGATTTGCTCCCGTAAAAATAAATGTAGCAAAAACGCTACGTCCATTGATAAATTCGTCAAAAATCGGTAGGACACCAAACAAAAAGACCACGTTAAAAAATATAGCTTCCAGCCCTTGTTCACCAAAAGCTAGTTCAGTAAAATATACCATTTTACATGTCGAACTTACCTACTTAAGGGGTAGCGTTAAAAATCTTTAACTTTATCCAAAAACAAAATTTGTCCAAAAAAGTATACAAAATTTATTAAATTAAAACCAACAAAAAAATAAAGTGTACAAAGGAAAACATTCAAAATAACGTTATTAAAATAGTTGAAGTTTACGGATCACTTGATCGTTAATTTTTTTTAACAGACTATTAATGAATGAATTTGTTTTTTCTGATTAATGCGCGATTTCAATACACAGAGAAATTAAGTATCTGACAGTAAATTAGTCACAAAACTTGAATTTCTACAACTTAGGTGAGTAAATGAATGCTGATAATTTTTGTTTAACGCTTCCGGGGAAGTGGCAGGAGTTGCAAATATTCCCTAAAAAAATACTTACTAGTTGAATTTTTCAATTATTGTAAGTTGTGACGTAATGTAACTATTTTTTGAATTTGAACGTTTTCTTCATTTCATTAGAATATAATGGGCTGAAAAATATTTGTAACTGAATCAGAATATTAAAATGCGATTAATAATCTCAAACAATCTCTATTATTAATCGCTATCATTAATACACTTGTTTGTTATTAGTTATTTGTCCAACAAGTGAGGAAAATGATTCATTTTCTCACTCGAGCTCAAGTGAGAGTGAAAAAGGTAACTTTCCTCATGTGTTAGACACAACAATTTTTCATGTTTCTACGACATTCCCTAAAAACAACCTAATGAAAGAAGTACTATTTATTGTAAACGTAACGTCACATTTTCGTACGCAAAAGCAAAATTGATATTAGGTGGGTGCAATAGTCGCGCTACAGTATTCTGTGGTATCAGTGTGGTTTCAATCTGTCATAGCGCAGCCACGTAATTCTAACCAATAAATGTAGGGTAGCAATTTTTAAGAGTCGAAATATAAGATACTAAATTAAACAAACCTTTTTTGAATACTAAATTAAATTGTTTACTAGGCGCATGAAATTTTAATGTCACACTCTTACATTTTTTTTAAGGAGGCATTATTTTTTCGCTAGTGAGGAAAAAGCTATTTTCCTCATTATTTGTAGAGAAGAAACGTCCGTTTTCTAAGTATGTCGTGAAAAAATAACTATTAACAAATGAATCTCCTAACTAGGATAGTTATTAACGTCATTCATCTCGATTTTATAATTTTAAACTCATCTGCTATTTTAACATATCGGCGGTGTGTCGGTCAATACTTTTTCATCATACCATTAATCTCTTATTAATATGTTATGACTTATGCGAGCGCACACCTACTCTCGATCCTACTCTCGATTCATTTTACAAATTCCATGTACTCTGCATTCATATTGATTAGTCTACTGATGAATGTTAATGTAAGTGCTGAGGCCAATTATTGTTTATGCGTAGCATTCTGGTTTTGCTAGTATTTAACGATGATTTGTAAAACTTACATTTTCTTTAATTCGAATTCAAATTAACTAGTCATCTGTGCATTTACCATAGCAATATTTGTTTAAATACAAAATTATTTGAAAAATTGGACATGATAGAAGGAAATGGTGGAAATTTCTCAAGATATTCGAGTCGAAGCGGCTGCAGCAAGTTGTGAACTATTGCCTTACGAAAATAAGAGAACGATACATAAAGGAATATAAAGCATTTACAACGTGGAGTAAAATCAAAATTGTGTGTGGGATAAACAAAAATTTTGCCGGCTATGTAACGGAATTATCGAAAAAATTTGCACCGAATACCTTATGGACAAAAATCTTCATGTTAAAAACATATTTGAAGTTCTATGAAAATGTTAACATTTCCTAGTTGTTGTTATGCTAGGTTGTTTGTTATTATTACAAATTCCCTTGTGTTCTTGCAACGATGCTATCAGTTTTATTTTTAATGTTTTCAACATAATTTTATGTTTATCTGCACATACTGCTATTAGAACTTTTTAATACGAATCCTACAAACCAAAACGACATTACTAAAATAATGAATTGAACAAAGATAAATCAAGAAAAATTAAAACGGAATATTTTGAAATCTAAACAATGTAGGTGTTGAAATCGCAATCTACTTAACTCAACAAAGATATAACAAAATAGAACAGAGAAGATATGTACTAAATTATTCTTGATCGTACAAAAATTCACGAGATGAGGCTTTTTCGGACACCTGTTGTTGTTATATAACTACTCCGGGTTCGATTCCAATTTCGTGACCAAAATAACAAAATTATCCAAGTTATTATTAACACGATTATTATAAAATGAGTTTTATATTTTTGTTTCAAAATGTTAAATTCACTTCTCAAAATTGTATTATAGATAATGGCATCAATAATAAAGTTAATAAAAAATACTGTCGAAATCAAACCCTGGTTAAAAAGAATAAAAAATCAGAAGTGACCTAATTTTCTTGTTTCAAATAAGACTCGATATATTTTCTCTAAAAATTTGAATTCTACATAAAAATCCATTTCCTTACGAAGTATCACACTTTATTTTATTTTTATTTTTATTTTTTAATTTAAGAAAAGAAGCAAAATAGAATTTTAACAGGTATAAAATCAATTTTGTCGAAAAACTATAAAGCTGCTAAAATACACTTCGCGATAAGCATGTATAAGATCTTTGTTAAAAATAATAGTTACTTGGATACGGGGTGACTTACAAAATATTTTGTTGATAGTCAAATAATAGAAAATATTTAAATAAATTAGAAGGAAATATTACGACAATAACTTTATTTATAAGAGAACTTGACTTACAAATACCTAATTGATACAATAAACATGACACCAAAAAATATGTTAAAGCAAATGTTTAAAGTATTGTCCATTTGATTCAAACGCAACATTCAGATCAATGCAAAAGTTCACGAGTGGTGACACTCCTTAATAACTGGACATTAAAAACTTCGCATTTACTTCTAAGCCTATTTTTTAAGTCTTCTAACTCTGTAAGAGACGTTTGGTATTCCTTATCCTTTAAATAACCCCA
This sequence comes from Abscondita cerata, assembly GCA_030710515.1. Lineage (NCBI taxonomy): Eukaryota > Metazoa > Arthropoda > Insecta > Coleoptera > Lampyridae > Abscondita > Abscondita cerata. The sequence continues at coordinate 53,752 of JALBCR010004569.1, read as the reverse complement.
GAGCAAATAATCCATTAGGGGTTACGTAGGGTGATCTTGAAGGCCATTGGTCCATGGGTTCCGTTCCATTTATTTGAGAGAATTTGATTTAAATAAACAAATTTATAGCACCCGATTTCGGAGGGGGTGCTCCATCTTGGTGAAAATGCATCTTGATACGTACATCCAGAGAAACATTTTCAGAAAAATCTAAAATTCACCTTGAAGGATTTAGTAGTATACCTCACCAGTTAATGTTCCTTTATAATATTTTGGTCGAATAATGTACCAATCAATTATGACACACCATATATTAATTTTCTAAATTCTTTGAAAGTAGTCTCTCTGATCCAATGAGGATTATCCTTAGACCAATAATAACAATTGTGCCGATTTACAGACCCATTATTATGGAAACGACTTTCATATATCCATAATATTGAACTAATAATGCCATCTTCACGCAAGAAACGCCATTTTTTTTCATAATCTCCTGGTGCTAGTCTCCTAGATCTTAAAATGTCGACGTTTGAAGGATTTTTAAGATTCATTGAATAGAAAAACGAGAAATATCACACTCTGATTTAATTTGTCGAATTGAAGTATGGGAATTATTAAACACACTTCCCAACACAGCACCACTATGCTTTTCGTCATTAGCAGTATTTCGTTTTTTTTTGTTGAGGATTGGCCACATGTGTCTAAACTTGAAACCAAAGCGGTAAAATACATATCACTTAGCATTCGTCTGTCAGGATATTTCTCTCAATAAACTCGTAAGGCATTACGCCTATTTTATTAATAATACTTTTGTTCGAAACGATTCTAAAGCTTTGATACAAGTTAATAACTTTGTGAACTCTCAAAGTCAAGAAGTCAACACTTATTCAAATATATTAAAAGCCTGCTTTAGTTTTTCGTGGTTTATAGATTTAGTTTTAGAAAATTTAAAATTCAGTTTTGTTGCTTTTCTTAAATCAAAAAAACAAAAAAGTGTGATACTTTATTAAAAAAGTAATAATTTATTGAAATTTGGGACATCCTGTATACATAATAAATGACACTTTTTGACTATAACATTTTTGGTTTCGCCGAAATCTGCATTTTTAAAATCTGCATAATTTTCTGAACTCAATGATACCATATAAGTGACATTTCAAATTTCAAAACTTTTTACCATGATCCGGTTACACCCGGTATAAGATAATTAAGCTAGAACACTAAATTGAACAATTCAACTAATGGAACACTCTAATAACACTCTAACGCAAAATTCAATACTTTCAGTTAATTGAAAATCTAAATTGTTCTAGGTCAAAAACGTACGTGTCCGCTGCATGAGGATCTAGTGTTAGAATGTAGGGCGTCATTACGTTTACTATAAAGTTGGATGTCGATAATCTGAATCACTAAGCAAAATATGTAAAAAAAATTAATATATTTTCCGTCGACCGTGCATTTACGACTTACATTAACGTAAACAAAATCGTTCATTAAAAACCCTATTAATGAACGATTTTCTTTATCATTTTATCTGTCAATTAAATACAATTTAAAAACGTAAATAAAAGTCTGTCATAATTTGTACCAAAGCAAATCTTAATAATTACGAATCAACATTAATTTCCAGTTGTAATAAATCTTCAATTTGTTCACATAAAGTTTGAGACATTTTTGTACTGTATACAACATTCCGATGATAACACTTAATAACATTTAACGATGTTTAGCTCATCTATTTTACAAACTATTGTCTCACACAGTTCTTCAATATTGTTAACTCATTGTTCAAAAAGGAATGGCCCGATAAACATTCCGACTCTTAAAAATATTTTTTGGCGGAACCCTTTTAACCTGTAGCTGGTGAGGTCACTTTTTTGAGTGGTAACTGGTGAGGTGGGGTTTAATAAACCTCATTAAAAAATGCCGTTTTTGAGAAAGACATAACTATGAAAAAAGTTTTTTTAATAGCTTTTTATATTAAATGAAATATATACAATAACCAATAAGTAAAAAATACTGAATAATTTATTTTGTCTTTAGCTACCGCAAATAGGAATGTTGCAGTCAGCGCAAGTGAATCTTGTCTTCTTATCTTTACCTTTTGGGCATTTACCACACCTAACTTGTTTTCCAGAGGTTGTTGGTGTCTGGTACCAATGGGTTTTGAGAATACGTGCTATATTTAGCCGCAACTCACGGGGAAGATGACTGTTGAGCAACCTTACGTTTAGTTGAGCTCTACAAGTTCTTTAGCTAGAACTTAATGTAATCAATCCTTCTTTGTGTGAGATTTCCAGGAAAACTAGAAAATATTACATAACCATTGACGAGACTAATATTAAGTAGAGTATCGAAAATTGCAAGAGACCAACGGTTAGTTCGTCGACTTGTAGAGTATATGGTGCACTTTTCGTCTAAAGCATCCACGCAACCTTTCGTCCCATTATAAAATACGATTACTTCCGGTTTTCCAGTTTCTGGATCAGTACGATTATCGTGGTGCATGGAGAAAATTGCAAGAACAACTTTATTTTGCTTTGGTACGAAAGATACTAACGCAAGATCATTAATAAAACTATTTAGTGCTGACTTCTCTTCTGTTCTTTTAGCAGGAAGGAATTCCGGTGGTTTTTCTCCTTTGTTTTTTCTTAACGTACCAACATATGTCAGTCCCATTTTCTTTAGCTTCAGTGCGAGCGGTTGTTGAGCAGTTGTTGAGCAGTTGTCGGCCGTTATATTTTGATTTGTTCCTCTAAAGGGGGCAGGTAGGCGTATAACAGATTGAGTAGGTTTTGCCAATATTTTTTCATCATGAGAAAGAGTATTTCCATCGTTGTTCTTGCCAGAATAAATATAGGTGTTCAAAAAGTAGTGAGTCTTTGCATCATTCAATAACATGATAACAGAAATGCTCTAAATTCGACAATGTCGATATCTCTATAGTCGTATCGATCAGGGGTAGAAAGCATTTACCTCACCTGTGATAATTTCTCGTTTGTTCGTAGAATGAGTTCGTTCAATATTTCTTCAGTAAATAAAAGTTACCAACAAGAAAGCTGAGTACAATGCTTTCCCATTTGTTTTGCAGGGCCAATGATGCCTGGAAGATGTGTAATTATATTATGTTGCCTTGTGCAAACATTGGGGTTTGGAGGTTCTCAGACCACTTGAATTTATTTTTCCGTAAAATGTTTTGGCACTTATTTTTCTTCTTTTAATTTTAGATGGTGTATCTTCATAATCCGCAGATAACTCTTCTGGGTCGGATTGAGATAGCGCTCTTCCTCCGACTCACTTTCATCACTATGAAAGTTTGGGTCAACAACGTCCCCTTCGTCGCCACTATAATCACTCTCCAATTCGTTATAAACATTTGTAGCTCACTCTCAAAACGAGGGTCATCTACTTTCATTTTATGAGCAGAAAACGTAGAGGCCATAATTCAAACCTAAAAATAAAAATTACGTATGTAGTGAGTTGGGGTTTGACACACCCCCAAATTGAACTTACACCAAGATAATACGAAAATTCAAATTTATTTCGCCGCGTCTGTCTCACACGTATGCTGACGATCAACTGACTGAAAGCTACATAAGCGGTGACCGATCTCCCACTACTTCTAACAACGTGGCGAACCTTTGAAGTTTTAATGAGGTTTGACAAATCCCGGCTCACCAGCTACGGGTTAAGAAAATGTTTTTTTTATAAATTCTACATGAGCATGTTGTGTGAAATAACAATAAAGGGAATTCAAGCTTCATCGTTAAAGAATCTTAAGCTGAAATACACAATAGCGATATGAATAAATATCTTTGTTTGGTATGATGTGACGAGTCATTATCAAAAATTCAACTTGTTTACAGGCAACGTAGAGATGAACTTGGGCTTTTTGTATCATTTATCAAATATTGTCAACCATTTCTGGTTCAGTCTTTGTAGGTGCATCACTATTTTGAATAAGCACCAATCCGTTCTCACAAAAAAGATTTATGCACTTTGTTTCGCTGTGATGAGAACTATTGTGTTTTGACACAACAATTGGAATTTAGTACCTAAATTCTCCATCAACTTAGTGACCTTAATTAAAATACTGTTGTCAAATAGCCATACAAAAGACGAAAGGCAAAGAATAATCAAATACAAAGCTCACAAAAAGTAAAAACAATGAACTTAGGTTATGTTATACAATTAAAAATTGTGGCGAGTTCACAAAACGGTACTTTCTAAAGGTGCGTTTACCATAGCATATCTTTTCTAAAATTATTAAATTATAATTTTATTAAAATTACGTCGACGGAAAAGTTGTGTAACTAACTCTTGAATTAAACGGCGATTAACAATCTCAAACATTAACGCGCTCGCTCCGCTCACGCGTTAAAATATCTCGATTGTTAAATCGCCCTTATTAATACACTCGTTTGTTAAATAACTATTAACATTCTGTTTTAAAGAAGTAGTTTATTACAAATAATTAAAAATTATACAAACTTATATGCCAATTAAAACCTTAACATTTCTAGAATAAGTAGTAAAAATATCTCTCTAGATGACAACATTATTATGGCGAGTTTAGTTGAAAAAGTGGAAAAATACAAACTGTAAAAAAAGTCAATAAGTTGAAAGTTTTGTCGAATGTTTACTTTAAAGATAGTATAATGTTAACCTAAGTAATTTGCAAATTTATGACATAAATCTAATTTTGCCTCCCGATACCTTAGCTCTACAACAGTGTGGGGTGGGTTTGTACGTTGTTCGTCAAACAAAAAAAGTTAATTAGAGGGCGCCAGGGGTTTTCCCAGTATCAGTAGTTTGTCTCAGATAACCCCTATCTGTAAGGCGTTACGATAAAAAAACAGCAAAATTACTGATTTCCAAAATAATCGATATAGTAAAGTAAATTATTTAAAAAAAAACCCAAATCCAGTAACGAATTAAAATTAAGATAATCGTTAGTATTGTTATTAATATTAATAATACGTAAATAAATAAATAATATAATATTAGACCTAAATAAATCGTTTCTCTTTTTTTTTAATACTACACAATTAATCCGATAAAACCGTATTAACCCCAAAAAAATAAATTAATTAACTAACCGTTCCATAAGAAGGATGCTGTACATAAAAGAATCACGCTTAAATCCCACACACACGTGGTGAAATTAAATTGCTTCAATAAGATCATTCCACATCCAAAATACTTCCCAGCAATTATTTCTAATGGCAACATGTTCTTTCCAGATTTATCTGACTATGTCGCATAAAATAATTTATGAGATGAACACTATTATGTTCACGATGCAAAACCTTACAATATCTCCACAAAAAAAAACACTTTTTTCTTTCTTTTGCACAAATCAACGCCCGTTATCAAAAACGCAAGGTGCGTTTTTGCGCTCATGCATTTTGCGCAAACAGGTTTGTGCATGCAAATTTGGGTAAACGAAACTGAAATTGTCAAGTTTGTTTTACACTCATGTAATTTACACAAACAGATTTGTCACAAAATGAATCAGTCGAATTTATTTTCACCGGCAATGGTAAGTACTATGGACCAGGAAGACGAAAATTATTGGCAATACCTGTTGTTTTGTTTAATTAAAAATTTAAAGTTCTAAAAAAGAAAAGAAGATCGCAAAAATGTTAGATTGAAAATAGTCACAGAATGAACCTGATGATTTCCGTTGTTACCAGTGCATAAACGAAACAAAGAACTTATGTTGGGAGGAGATCCGGACAAAACGCCAAAAATGCTTCTGCGGATAAATCACCAAAAAGTAGGAAACAACGCGGCGCCATAGCGATCCTAACATGGCGTTGTCTCGGAACTCTATCTCAATCCACGGACACAACGTCAAAAATGTTTTTGTGAACAAATCGCTAAAAATGCTTCTTTAGACAATCAATTTAAGTGTAATTATGTGATAGGGAGTGAACGGTGTTGGTTTGTAGGTTACAGTTACTACAATTTTTTCTTTAGAAAAAAGTACACTCATATAACAACAGTTTCAAAGAAAACTTGTTTTTACGTAAAATCTGCTAATCAATTTAAGTTGTTTTTATATAGAAGTATAAAGCAGACTTGTTGAATACTACTGGAAATTTGGCATGTTTTCGGGCTTACATTTTTCCAGCCAACGTACAGTACTCCGCGACGCCAGGTTACGATCGATCGCTAAGCGTCGTTTATAATTTTCGGAGATTTGCCCACATTCGGCGATTTGTCCACAGACGCATTTTCAATTCAATTTAATTTATTGTATACAGGGTGTGTCAAAATTCAGTACAAATATTTTAATGGCGTATTTTTGAGAAGAAAATACTACTGCTGTTTTGAACGTTCTATATTTCTTATCTCTAAAATGACAAAACAATAAATTTAAAAGGAGGAGGAAGGGAGTAGGCACATTTAAGGAGAAACATTTTTTGTTTCGGTTTATAAATTTAAAAAAATGAGTATTTTATCTGTTTGGTCGTTCAAAAAATTTTGGTCTCCAACATTTTTTTGATACAATTAACCGTTTTCGAGATAACCGTTGTTAGAGAAACAAGGGTTATTGTAAAACTAAATTGATTTGAATATTTTTTTTATTTAATTATGAAACGATGATTAAACAAATTGGTTTAAAGTTTTCTTTAATTTTATTATAAACAAAGAAATTATGTCTTTATAACAAGTGCTAGAAATGTCCTCCGCCAGCTATAACACAGCCCTCCATTTTTTTAGGACACATGTTTATAAAAAAAAAAGTCTTATTTTCATCTCAAAAATACGACAATAGAATATTTGTACTAAATTTTAAAACACCATGTATAGTATTCCAATACAAAATGAAACAGTTAGCCTTTTGGCTGTCTACCACTGCTCCTAATACGTATAACACTAATCGGCGATTTGTCCGCAGAAGTTGAAGCAAATTCTCCAAATATTGTTTACACGTTCATACATCTGTGCCAACCGCATGCAAATTATCTAGTCGGTTGGATTTTACCATTGTTTTTAAAACAATGATTTTACTCAAGTCGCTCTCTGGTTTTCCATAACGATCGTTTTCATCGCGAACTTCAAATTCCCAAGATAGCAGACTTTGCACGCCAATCCGCAATTGCGCTCCACGGTCATTGCGGCTCACCCCTAACCCACTTATAAAGCGGCTGTGAGATTACAATGTAGATGACATGCCAAGACACAAAAGGGTGAAGTATGTCATCTTAGGTTAAATTAGAATGAATTGTCAGCCCAGAGGGTCGGAAATAAATGGACGAGAAAGCTCTGAAGTTGAAATCCGATCAAACGGGATTATTTAAGTATTTTATATCATTTAAGATTAAGCTATAAAAGTTGTACAAATTGAAGTATTGAATAAACATGTATGAAACTAAACCGAAAATAAAATAGGTTGGTTTTGTCTCCATATCTCCTAAAAGAAGAAGTTGATACCTATACTATTGATAACCTGACGACTCGGGTTGCAAAATTCATATGCCTCACTCATTGTTTACATTACGACTCGTCAATTAACATACTATTATATTTATTTTATTATTATTTATATAGAAGTAAATTAAATTTAATTGTAGGTACTTAAAATAGGTACTGCTAGTAGCATTCTCCAAAATATATGATATTATTGGAATCTTTAAAGAATACCCCTACGTCATAACAAGCATTCGTATGGTTTAATAGGAAAACCAATCAAATCAAGTACTGTAATCATAACAGAAATTCAAACAGTAGAGTAACATTATAATATACAGTTACAGCTTGCCTATCAGAATGGTTTTTATATCAAAAAGTATGATGATTTTGAATATTAGATCAGAAATGTTTTATTTTTAGTTTAAACAAAATTTGAAGGTAATGATCGTATACGAAACTCATGATTTCAAATTTTAATACGATTGCAAGTTACGACGTATCAATTACGAACCATTAAAATACCACAACAGAAACATTGACATAACCTTACTTGAAGTTACCACACCGTTTTTGAATTTTTGTCAACTTTCTTTTATTCAAATCAGTATTTTTCAATACTAATCACTTATTGTATCGAAGCAGATTAAGTAAGTACATGATATTAACAATAAATTAATGATTAATATGATACCATAGGAATAGTTCCGATGCCAAAGTAATTGGACGCCGAAACAGTTATTATGAAAGTAATTTATGCGAGAACGTTTCAACGATGCTGTATTGTTGCTTTTCACATCAGTTTTGCAGGTATTTTATGAATTAAAAGTACTATTTAATCTTACGGCTTAATTCATTATAGCGAACTGTAGAAGCATGTGGCGTTAACATAAATATTGAGTCTTCGATTAAAAAAAGAAACGAAGTGGAGGAAAGAACGAAGTCTTGTGACGTTGATAATTTTGTGAAAGATGTTAAACGAACAATTTACAATATGCATACCTAATAATTGTAAGTATTGCTCAAATTAGTTTTTTATAAATAATTGTGAATAATTTAGGGCAACATGTTACTGTTACAACATGAAATTGCTACTGCTGGTGTATTTAACTTTAGCAAAAGCTGCTTAACAAGATTCTTACATAATATTCGATTTTCCTTCAAACTTGATGATGGGAGACGTGGTTTATTTAAAAAAACCACATTACAGCAATTTATGTTAGATTTTTACAAGAGTACTTTTCTGAGAAGGATCATTGTATGTTCCTGTCTATATAGATTAAATTTGGATATTTAGTAGAGATTCACCCAAAAGAGTTGGCATGATGCTTCCAAACAAAACATAAAGAAAAAACCACTTGGAGAAGGCAAAAGGTTTGTCCCGATTTCATACTTGCAAGTAATAAATTAAAATCTGTTTTTAGGTTTGTTGTACGTGCAGGAAACACAAACGGCTTTATTTCTAATGCTTCACTTCTATTTTCATCTAAATCCCCAAACGAAGATTATCATGGTAACATATGTGAAGATTTGTTTAAGAAATGGTTTAAAAATGATTTGACAAAACAATTTACGAAAAACTAGTTAAATTATATTAGACAAAGCCAGTTACCATTCAACACTAAGAGAAAAAATACCCAATGCTTCATTGACGAAACAAGAATTGTGTACATTTTTATTAAAGCGTAATGTAATCCATAATATTAAAACAAGAACTTTTACAATTAGTTAACGAAAATCCAAAACCGAAAATTTATGAAATAGATGATTTATTTTGCGTTACATTCCAGTAACCACCTCGAGTAGAAGAGTGCACAATCGGTAAAACAGTATTTAAATCAAATAATTGTGAAAATTCAATTAAATCGGTACTTCAAAACTAAACGTTGAATTTAACACTAAAGTAACAATATTTTAAGAAGTTTTATACCCTAATTTATCATATATAAGTTTTGCAACTGTACGAATATATATAAATAAATTATAATTATTATAACTTCCCACAACCTTTATTCAAAATATAAATAAATAAACAAAAAATAAGAAAATTTCTGGTCAAAAACAACAAATTTATGATTATTAATTAGTTTGAAACAGCTGATTGAACTGGATTGATACATTACACCAAAATTGACAGTAGGAATTATTTATTAATTACGACATATGAGCGGAATCCATGTCATCACAGTTTTAATAAACATCGTTTTTCCTTAAACCTAATAAAAAAAATTTATCACTTTTACTGTCACTATCAGAATCACAGTTAACTTGTATAATTAATTCATCTACTGTAATATCTAAAACTTTTTCACGTTTTTTTTGCCCAAAGTTCGTTTGAACAGTTTTGTAAAGCTTCGTCCCACATTGCCAACACATTTTTGTCTTTATATAGATCTTTTCCTACGTTCTTGTTATAATAGCCTTTAGCATGTGCCCATATTAATTCGATAGCATTAAATTCGCAATAGTATGGTGGTAAGCGCAATACCTCATGTCCGTTACTTCTAATTAATTCATCTACTTCATATCGTTTTTCTTTGTGAATGTTCTTTGTTAAAGCAAATAATTCTGTTTTAAATAACGATGAATTGTATTCTAGATTGTGATTTGTAAACCAAGCAGCAATATTACTCTTCCTCTGGAGAATGTTGGAAATTTTTTAATTAATGCACATTAATTGCACAACAAGTGTTCAACAAGCCATTTCTTCAATAATTCTGCATTCATTTTACCATGATAATCTTCTTTTTGTGAATTAGAAGCAAACACCAATGAAGCATTATTTATAAAACCCTTTTTCGATCCAGCATGTATCACGATAAATCTTTACCATCATATCCCTCACGTTTCCTTACACTTCGTAGGTCATTATCTTGCAACGATTTTCCAGGATTATCTTTTGAATAAATCCAAGTTTCATCCATAAAAACAACTTGGTAAGGGTGAGTTTAAACTATTTATGTAGCCTTTAAGAAACTTTAGCCGAAGTTCTGCAATGCTATTGTTTTCTACTAGCACTCTGCGATTGGATTCCTTCTTAAACTTGACACCTATTCCGTGTAGCGTACGATTCAAACTGCTATTGCATAACAGAACATGATTTTCTCGAACTTCAGCATTTAGGGTTTTAATCGTAACATGTTTTTCTACAAGATAAAAAAATTTAAAGAAATTCCTTTTTTTAGACATTGACTTGTTATACAATGTATTTCTTATCAGCATTTTTGAAGTAATAGGTAAATTTTCAGTTTTTGGTTTATTTCATGGTCTTGACTTTGACCAGGACTCGAAAATACCGGATTACGTGTACTTCTTGCCTTTATTCGTTTAACAGTAGTAGGAGATATCCCTAATTCATCAGCTACACGCTGTAAAAGATATTAATAATTAATTAAAATCACATTTAATGCCTAAATCTTACAGAGGACAATGATATTAAAGGTCCATTGTTTTCCTTCTTCCTTTCGAAGTAGTCCAATAAATTCAACACAAATTGTTGAGATTGTAAACGTAAAGTTCTACCACTAACAGACATTGTAAACGCTTAGTAAAACGTATTTAGGACTTCTGAAAAGAACTATTGTAAATAAATGGCAAAAATTATAACAAACACTAGAAGAAACGTAAACGACTTAAAGAGGTTATAAGTTTAAGCCGGCAAGGTAGGTACCCAATAACATCCAATAAATAATACTAAAGTCAAATTTGTTGTATAGCTTAATACAAGCATTAATTTTATAGCAATCTCTGTTTTCTATGACATGAAGTTATTTGTAAAGCAAGTCTTTACTTAAAACACAACCAAAAGTGTTTCCATCTTTGTCTGAATTACACACGCAAAATATGCTAATACTAGTTTTATTCGTCGTTACTAAATTCGTACATCGATGACGTAGGAGTCTTCTTTAAAGATTCCAATAATATTAGTGATATTACAATAAATGTGTTTTAGTGCTTTAAGAAGCCATATAAACTAAAAAAATCGTGTTGCATCAAAAGCTATAAATAATTGTTTCATTAAATAAAGTAACTTTATATGATTCTAAAAAAGAAAGAAATCGCAATCGCAAAAGAAGTAAAAACATTTAGATGAGTACGAAAATTTTTATTTTGATAGTAAAATCTGAATTTGAAGTATTTGCACAATAAGAAATTAAATTACGAACATTTTCAAGCTACTAAACCTTTTATATCCAGGGTTTACTTATTCGAGAAACTTTTGAATAATTCACGTAACTTTTGTTGCATATACTTCTTCAACTGTTCCTAACTATTTTCAATGCACTTTTAATAAGAGTCTAAGTATGTAATCAATAATTGTTCACTTGATTTATTTTTGGAAAGACGAAAAATGAAGAACACTGTCGCTTTTACAAAACATTGCGCACAAAAGCAAAAGCAAATTTGTGATCGTTTTAACTCATACTTCATTGCTTCCTTTAAATGTTCTGGCATCGCGTGCTATTTACAGAAATATACTTTTCAAAAACTCTTACGAAGCGGGAAAGTTGCAATAATAATGTACTGCTGTAGAAAAAATCTCATTTCTTTTAGTATACCGTTGTTCCTCAACATAAAAACTCGTTGCTTTGCGTCGAATACGTAATAAGCTTAAGTATATACACATTCAGACTTTTTCTAATTTATTTTACTCTCACACGTAAAGACAATAAATATTTTTTAAAACGAGCTCCACATCAAAAGTTGTTATTGATTGAGTTTCGTGTAGGGAACCACTATAGAATAGTATCAAATTTTTATTGGGATCACGTACTTGGTTTTCTGCAATCATTATGAAAAGATATAAATAAATAGTAAAATTTGTAAGAAATTAAAAGTTTTATTGACCGCATTCGGGAAACCTAATAATACATGCTTCTTTAAGAATTTCAGTTGACACAAGTCTGTTGGTTCGCAAATAGACCATAAAATAAAGTTACTTAGATACTTGCGTGAATACAAACGACTTTCTTAAAACTTTCTTCTTTTGTGTTTGCCAAAGAACGCGGCTTTAATTTTAATTTGTATTACGCACGAAAATCGAAAAACAAACGTGTCTATTTCTGCTTCTTGTTTTCGCTTTTATTATAAAATGGTTTGTTCATTAATTTTAAAAATCGGTTTTATCAGAATTTGGAAAAAATAAAAGTAATTTCAAATTTTAATTTAATGTATAAACAATCTCACTGACTTTGATACAAGTTCAAAAGCGTTTCTGTCAAATAAGATTTAAATTTCACTTATATTTCGTGTAAATTATTTTTGAAGTACTTAGTTAAACTACAATTAGAAATGTTCAGTAGACACAGGCAAATCCTTTAATGTGAGAAGAAATGTTAGAACAAAACAAAGTTACTTGTTATAAAATGAATCAAATATTCCCACAATGTAATGAGACAAACGCGTCAATCAGTAGCAGTTTATTAACTTGGGAATGTTTAGGTAGAAACTCTTCATTTTGTATATAATAGAAATATATAATTAACTTCTATTATGACAATTTAGTGCAACATTTAGTTTAGTAAATTTAAATTTTTAAATTAATTATCAGATTTTATTAAGGAAGCATTTAGAAAGATAATTAAATATTTAACTAAACAATAGCCCGTTACATGTGTGCATGGTATTTAATTATAAACATAATTTTTAACTAAAACATAACAAACATATGGAAATAAAGCTTATGCTATATGTTTAATATTATCATTGCATTAGAATAAATGGTAGACATAAAACTGTCATACTATCCATTACTTTATCTGAAAGATTGAATGATATTTGATTTATCTTTCTTGTAGTATTCAATCATCTTTAAACATTTTCTTGTACAATTACAAATACGCTTTCTACAATTCCCTTTAAACCTCTAATATTATCTGATGTAGGTACAGGCCTATATCTCAGCCCAATAATAAATTTAAAAGTTTCCATTAAACATTTGCAAACATAAATATTAGTCAATGCATCGGGTATATAAAGGACATTACTTAAAAATATGAACCAGATACATAAAAAACATATTTTCGGTTATAAAGAGCGCTAGTTCAATTATATAGGGATATTTTAGAATCACTTTGATACACCTTACCAGCAGTTAACGTATCCCCTTTTCTCAATGAAACACCCTGTATGTAAATAAAATTGTGAAAGTTATGTTCTAACAAATTAAAAAACGTACAATTAAATAAATAAATACATTTATTTATTGAAAAAAATTTTGACAGTAGCCTCGTCCAGTAAAGATAAATGAAGTCGGTACTATTAATACGTTAAACTATGCAATCATGAATCCCAAAAATCTTAATTTCCTTCTCTTAAAATTATCAAATTTTGTTACTTTTTATTAGTTTCAATATTGCTAATTATCTTATTATAATATGTACCTACTTAAAAATCGGTTTATAGAAAGTTAAATTAAATTTGATTGTAATTAAATAATTAATTTGGAATTTCATTGGTTAAATTTGAAAGATTCGATTTATAAACCGACCTTAAATGTGTTAAAGTAAGCATGATTTTAATTGGTCATGTTGACTTTTGAGTTTGAAACACCCTGTAGGAGTTATTGGTTAAAATAACGTCAAGGATTAATTTGCAAGGCCTGGTCGTCTACTGGTTGCAGTTTCAACTCAGTAACTTTATTAATAATCGAAATATTCTTATTTTTGAGAACTCGGTCTAAAAATATTTTAAAAATGGTTAATTTTTTGGTTAGCATACATGGTACAAAAATTATATCTAAAATTTAACGCAGAATTCTAAAATAAAACAAAAAATACTAATTCTTATTTAAAATAAGTAAGATAGACTTTACTTCCCGTATAATCTTAAGTGTCTCGTTCGTGATATAATTTTAATCGAACTTAACGTTCTCGGAAACCACTATTAGTTTAAATTCAAAGCTCTAACAAAATTTGATCTTTCATAATTTTTAATCCAAACTATTCGTGTTACACCATGTATATCGAAGTTTCAGTTATTGGGTCTTCCAAGAAGTATTAATAGTTTAATTGTGCTAGATGGTAAAATATCTGGGCCCTTTTAATGGAAGAGAAGAAATAACTTGTCAGTTTATGTTATATACGGATTGATTGTAAATTCAAGGCCACTAGTTTTACTATTTACTCCTTTATGATACACTAGATCAAAAGCCGGTCTACAGACCGGCGGACGACTTGATTGAGAACCCATATAGCACATAGATAGTATGAATCAATTAATTAATACAAATTGCAAATTTTCCCTGAAGGGATGCTATTTACTTAAAAAGAATTTTTGAGAAAATTTTGTCATGCATATTTGAAACCGTCTTAGTCAGCCCGTCATTTTAAGGTATAACTCGATAAGTGGTCGTATTTAAAAAACAGGCGCCCCACCAGGCCCCACCCACATGAGTGGGGAAAAGTGTTTCTTTATTAAACGTCGTTTAGCCCGGAGGCACTCCTGAGAAATTTAACTATCACAACTTGGGGTCAGGCACACCCCCACGGTGTGTATAGAAGGAGAACACCAGGAGAATTAACTCAATTATTTTTTGAAAAAATATTTTTTAAAAAAATGTTGTCATGCATATTTAAAACCGTTTTGTTCAGCTTGTCATTTTAAGGTATTCCTCGATGGGTGGTCGTGTTCAAAAATCAGGCGTCCCCCCAAACCCCACCCACATGAGTGGAGAAAAGTGTTTTTTATTAGACGTTGTTTGACCTGGAGGCATGCCCAAAAAATCTAGTTATCACAATTTGAGGCCAGGCACACCCCACGGTGTGTATAGAAGGAGAACACCAAGAGAATTAACTCAATTAATTTTTGAAAAAATGTTGTCATGCATATTTAAAACCATTTTGTTCAGCTTGTCATTGTAAGGTATTCCTCGATGGGTGGTCGTATTTAAAAATCAGGCGTCCACCCAAACCCCCACCCACATGAGTAGAGAAAAGTGTTTTTTATTAGACGTTGTTTGACCTGGAGGCATGCCCAAAAATTTAGTTATCACAATTTGAGGTCAGGCACACCACCACGGTGTTTATAGAAGGAGAACACCAAGAGAATTAACTCAATTAATTTTGAAAAAATGTTGTCATGCATATTTAAAACCGTTTTGTTCAGCTTGTCATTTTAAGGTATTCCTCGATGGGTGGTCGTATTTAAAAATTAGGCGTCCACCCAAACCCCACCCACATGAGTAGAGATAAGTGTTTTTTTATTAGACGTTGTTTGACCTGGAGGCATGCCCCAAAAATTTATTTATCACAATTTGAGGCCAGGCACACCCCACGGTGTGAGAGAACACAAGAGAATTAACTCAATTAATTTTGAAAAAATGTTGTCATGCATATTTAAAACCCTTTTGTTCAGCTTGTCATTTTAAGGTATTCCTCGATGGGTGATCGTATTTAAAAATCAGGCGTCTACCCAAACCCCACCCACATGAGTAGAGAAAAGTGTTTTTTAATTAGACGTTGTTTGACCTGGAGGCATGCCCCAAAATTTTGTTATCACAATTTGAGGCCAGGCACACCACCACGGTGTTTATAGAAGGAGAACACCAGAGAATTAACTCAATTAATTTTTGAAAAAATGTTGTCATGCATATTTAAAACCGTTTTGTTCAGCTTGTCATTTTAAGGTATTCCTCGATGGGTGATCGTATTTAAAAATCAGGCGTCTACCCAAGCCCCACCCACATGAGTAGAGAAAAGTGTTTTTAATTAGACGTTGTTTGACCTGGAGGCATGCCCAAAAATTTTGTTATCACAATTTGAGGCCAGGCACACCACCACGGTGTTTATAGAAGGAGAACACCAAGAGAATTAACTCAATTAATTTTTGAAAAAATGTTGTCATGCATATTTAAAACCGTTTTGTTCAGCTTGTCATTTTAAGGTATTCCTCGATGGGTGATCGTATTTAAAAATCAGGCGTCTGCCCAAACCCCACCCACATGAGTAGAAAAGTGTTTTTAATTAGACGTTGTTTGACCTGGAGGCATGCCCCAAAAATTTTGTTATCACAATTTGAGGCCAGGCACACCACCACGGTGTTTATAGAAGGAGAACACCAAGAGAATTAACTCAATTAATTTTTGAAAAAATGTTGTCATGCATATTTAAAACCGTTTTGTTCAGCTTGTCATTTTAAGGTATTCCTCGATGGGTGGTCGTATTTAAAAATCAGGCGTCCACCCAAACCCCCCACCCACATGAGTAGAGAAAAGTGTTTTTTTATTAGACGTTGTTTGACCTAGAGGCATGCCCCAAAAATTTAGTTATCACAATTTGAGGCCAGGCACACCACCACGGTGTTTATAGAAGGAGAACACCAAGAGAATTAACTCAATTAATTTTTGAAAAAATATTTTTGAAAAAAATTTTGTTATGCATATTTAAAACCGTTTTGTTCAACTTGTCATTTTAAGGTATTCCTTGATGGGTGGTCGTATTTAAAAATTAGGCGCCCCCAAACCCCACCCACATGAGTGGGGAAAAGTGTTTTTATTAAACGTCGTTTGGCCCGGGATGATGCCCAAGAAATCTTGCTATCACAACTTGAGGTCAGGCACACCCCCACGGTGTGTATAGAAGGAAAACACCAGAAGAATTAACTCAATTATTAATATAGATGATATATATTCTGACCGTTGTGCATATTAGTTTTCACAGCCTCCTAAGATTAATTAATTCTACCAATCAAAAGCATTTCTTTAGATTTTTCAATAATAAATAACTAATTTATTAGTAACTTTCACGCTATACTTGTGTTATAATTTTATAAAGATAATTTATCACAGAATTACTTTATACTTAAAAATCACTTAAAAAATACTACATATTTATTTAAAAAATAAAGTTGATACAATTTCCGCTTAAACCGGAAGTCAGCCATTTTGTGAAAATACTCATCTTGTATATTTGTAGAACTTTTTTTAATAAACTTTTTGTCTATCATGGATAATAAAAGAGTAAATCAAGTGGCCCTGAATTTACAATCAACCTGTATACTATGAACTAATAAGTTATTTCTTCTCATCTGTTAAAAAGGGCATAGACATTTTACCATCTAGCACAATTAAACCACCGTGTATATTAAAACCAATGTATTTTTTAAATAAAGACGCCTATTATAATTTGCAACGTTACTTAGCAACGCATGTGATTTTTAAAGATTTTTAAGATTTTTCAAAAAGTAGAAAAAAAAAGATTAAGCTGAGATTGTCTCATTAAATACATTTTTCGTCGACCGTGCGTTTATGACTTACATTAACGTAAACAAAATCGTTCATTAATGACCCCTATTCATGAAGGATTTTAGTATAGGCAACGAAGCATACATGTGTATACGTAAAGTTGTCATTTTATTTGTCAATTACAAAATGTAAATAAAATCTGTCATAATTTGTAGCAAAGTAAAGTTTAATCAGAACAAATCAACATTAATTTACAGTTTATCGTTTCAGAATCTTAAACTAGAACACATGCAGGATAATCAATCCTGTCTCAATAAGTTGGTGGACCACTTGTACACAATAGCGATATGAATGAATATTTTGTTTGGTATGATGAGACAAGTCATTATCAAAAGTTCAACTTGTTTACAGGCAACGTAGAGATTTATTATCATTTATCAAACATTGTCAACCATTTCTGGTTCTGTATTTGTAGGTGCATCACTATTTTGAATAAGCATCAATCTGTTCTCACAAAAAGATTTATACACTTTGTTTCACTGTGATAAACACTATTGTATTTTGACGCAACCATTAGGATTTAGTACCTCAATTCTCTATCAACTTAGTGACCTTAATTAAAATACTGATGTCAAACAGCCACACAAAAGACAAAAAGGCAAACAATAATCAAATACAAAGCTCACAAAAAAGTAGAAACAATAAAGTTAGGTTATGTTATACAATTAAAAAATTGTGGTAAGTTTACAAAACGGTACTTTCTAAAGGTACGTTCACAATAGCATGTTTTTTCTAAAATTATTAAATTATAATTTTATTAAAATTGCAAAGTACGGTCGACGGAAAAGTTGTATAACTAACTCTTGAATTAAACAGCAATTAACAATCTCAAACCTAGAATATTGTATAAGGAAAAAATTCACTATAGAAGAATTTTTTGAAATAGATTATTTATTGATTATTATTTTACAAACAAAAGTAACCTTTTTGTGAATTAGTATACAACTGAAATACATTAAAAGTGTGACAAAAATTATGTGAGTAAAAATCAATTATTTATAGTTTTCAGATTTTTCTCTAAATTTTTTCCAAGTTTTTTCCAGCAATTTTTTCTGTGAATATTTTTCATTGGGTTTAATTTCGTGGTTTTTTTCTTGGATTTTAATTCCTTGGGGTATTTTTCGCTCACCTTCTGTTATAACGTTAAGTAATCTAAATCCGTTCTTGGAAAGTACCGTACGTCTGTCCGCATAATTAAATGTAGAATCTAAGAAAATCACTTTTTTCAAAAAAGCAGAGACGAACATTTTTCTTACTTTAAGTAGTTTGCTTAAAGTGTTCCACGCCACTTGATGGACCAACTGAACTATAATTTATGTGTTCTAATCTGTGCCAAATTTCAGCGTAATACCTAATAAAACCTTAGAAAATATCATTTTTAATCACCCTGTGCCTCGGAAAGGAAAAAGAACCGTTTATAAGAAATGTTGGTTTATTTTAAATCACAAAATCTCAAGTTTTTGTTTGTCGGTGATTTAAAAATGCAGCCTGCATACATACTTGCTTTTTTGCATTTTTATCAGGCTTCCTTAAACTTAACGAAACCCGTTCAAATTTTAAAAACATAATAAGTATTAACACTCCTTAAAATTTCTATGTGAGGAAAATCCCAATGACACACCTTGTCCTTAAATAATGCCGACGTTTCGATTAGCAATGGCCAGTCTTTTTCAAGGTAATCTGTATAATAAAAATTAACGGTAGTTACAAAATTAACAATATTGGTAGACATTAATAAATTATTTTCGTTTAAGTTTCTAACAGCACAAAGTACCAGTACAAGATCTACAATACAAACATAGTACCTTACCTAAAGTAAGAGATGGAAGAGCTAAAGAATATATGGAAGAATTTGAACAAAATTCAGAAAATGAAGAAAGACAAGACGAATCTAATAGCAATATGTAAGATGATGATGAAAAAAATGAAAAGAAAACAATAAGCGAAAGAAAGGAAACAAAACGAAGAACAGGCGATCGACCCGTACATTGCTGATTAACATATTATTATTTTATTGCTTTACACTGCTTTAACCTATATTATACAGGGTGTCCCGATATTCCGTGTACATAGAGGTACTGCCTGTCCTAATTTTCTTATGCTTTCCTGTATAAAATTTTTATTTGAATATTTTTATACTCCAACTTCTGCTGCCCCAAAAATGTATACTTAATAAATGTCGCTCCGAGCAACAGTTTCTGAGATAATTGGATTTTTGCTTTAACGAACAATTAACATATGTTATTCCATTTGAAACATATACATAAAAAAATTATCCAATAATCTAAATAATAGTAATAACAATAGATAAAATAATCTACAAATAAATCTTATAGACCACGTGATCCCTAACTTACGATATTTTTAAGTAATCTAAAATTAAAAAAAAATAATGTTTATAGCTTTATAATTGTTAATTTAAATTAACTCGGTTAATAAAGGTATAATTGTCCTTGTTTGTCACAACATTATTTCAATAAGGTACTGGTTTTAAAGTGTCTTGAATAACCAAATTTACGTAAACAAAAAAAAAATAGTATAATGGGGTGCAACAGACTAATGAGCTTTTTCGATGAAATAATTGCGCAAGAATTATTCACTTCACAGTGTCTATAAAGTTTACTTTGAGTTTAAAACACTTTCATTTATTTTTGGCAAAGTTTTCAAAGTTGTTTAATGAATTCAAACGGTAGCATAAATACCTGATATATCAAGCTAACGGTAACGCCGGGCAGCAGAGCTACCAGACTAAGCTTGAACGGAAATGTGTGAGAGCGGCCCTGAGTGGTGTCAATCACACGAACGTCGTTTCAAAATCGGATGTCGTTAAGCGGAAACACAAAATGGCGTGTGGCTACAGAAATGCTTTCTACTAAACGCCACACTGGCAATCGTCACAATAAAGCCTAAACTATCTTAAGTAGATTTATGCGACGTATTGCGAAAAATTCTTTAAAACTGCTTAACCAAACTCTGGCTAAATACTAAACTCTCAGATACTTTTAAAACAACTTAGTTTTTCGGAATAAACTATATATAAACGGAACAGGGTACTTATCTTTTATCTAAGTTCAACTTCGAAAAATTTTTATTTTACTGGCACAATGCGTGGTACACAAACATGTTAACTTGTTGACAACTGGACGGCCAATTACTCTCAAACCAAAAAGTTTATAAATAAAGAATTCTGCACGTACCGCCACCAACTTTTTGATTACAGAAAACTTTTGAAATGTGATTCAGGTAATACATTGTGTCAGAATAATATTTTTACACAATTTAATAAACAAAAGCAAAAATTTTATGCGAAGCGAACATATTAAGGCGCGTCACAACAAAAATATCAATGAAGGTTACAAGCTTTCTACATTGACTTTTTTAATTTTTTAGTCGACCTAAGTTTATACTTCCTTTACTTTCGCAGTCACCACTCTATGATTTCTGTTCAATTCAGCTTATTTTTGTATTGTAACTTCTAATTTTTAAATTAGCTTAAATTAACTAGCTGGTTTTAGAACAGGATACTTTATTAGTGACCACTTGCAAAAACTCATAAGTCTTATAGAAAAATGCAACGAATGTGAAAGCAATGTCGATCTGTCGTATTAATTATTGGTATATATCCTTACTATGCGATTTCTACAGTAGTGCTACAGCCGCCGCAAAAGTTAGTAATGATTCACAGAGCAATTTAAAAAGAGAAAGGAGTACCACAAAAATATGCATTTTACCAAAACTGTTCAATATAGTACTTGAGGATATATTCAAAAATCTACATTATTCACATTTCGGAATCAACATAATTGGAGAATCTGATGGTTAAAAACCGTGGTATATCGGCTAAACAAAGAATCGAAAAGACAGAGGGTAAGTAAATTAGTAATTTTTTGAAATTGCAATGCGGGTTTTTTTATTGTGTTTCAAATGTTCTCTACTCGAAACAATAAATTAATAAGGCAGAGCACATTTTTGTATTCTCTTTATCACAAGTTTCTTTTAATTGATCAAGATTATTGTTATTTTGCATGATGTTTCAAATAAATCAGATCAGTTTAAAGATGCCTGTAGAAAAGGAAATAAGAATATGTTGTCTGCTTTTTCTGCACGGAAGCACAAAAACGTTGCCTTGCCTTGCTTTTCATACATTTTCTTCAAAATAAAAATGTTAAAGAAACGTTTACCTCTTTGTGAGAAATGATTGAAAATATTGAAAGTTTTCTGAATTATGTTCTTCACCGATTGAAAATTATACATGTTTCCATTTACGTCACTGTCACATAGTTTACTTGTAATGAACAACTCCATTGAAACATACCACTATAAAAGTAATGAGCTAAGCTTCCAAACAATTAGTACCAGACTCCTTATTCCCGACTCAAATTTTTTGAGAGGGTTACAAGTTACACCTCCTTCTTATTTAAACTCAGGTGTTTTACAGTTTTTCTTTAATTCATCTGGTTTTCGCGTAATCAGCTCCGTAACTTTTTAGTTTGAACTCTATATAAGCATGGTATAAACAGGTTATAGTTAGGTTAATAATTAATAAAAGTTTAATTTAAATTAAAACTTGGGATTTTATATAGTCTTTATGGATACAACAAATTTTTAATTTACTTAAACAACACCTTAATTTTTAACAGAAAACATTCTTTGTTAAGTTTGGATATATTTTTTTACAACTTGATTGAGGTCAACAAAGTATAATTATCATTATTATTTTAAAATTACAAATGTATTTGTTGCGAATATATATAATTGACAGAGTAGGAGGGGGAAAGGTTATTTAAAATTT
This sequence comes from Abscondita cerata, assembly GCA_030710515.1. NCBI lineage: Eukaryota > Metazoa > Arthropoda > Insecta > Coleoptera > Lampyridae > Abscondita > Abscondita cerata. The sequence goes on along the minus strand of JALBCR010004569.1, from coordinate 31,319 downwards.
TTTTGCTAAAGTGTTAGCTTTTAGAATTGATTGAATAAAGTTATTACAAAACTGTTGCTTCAGATGTTTGCAATTTAACATTATTACTTTTGAAAAATTTGTCGGTATATAAGGTATATAAGGTATTTACATTATTTATAACTCCAAACTTCTCGACATTTGAAATAAATTTAAATCTTTCCGGGTTGAATATCAAACGATTGATATGTATACTCACGCTGGTCGCGCCCATTTAAAATCAAAGAAAAATCGGAAACCAATTTTATATCATTTTTGAATTACATTTTAATGTGAAACCAATACTCTGTTCTTTGTAATGTATAAAATTTGTTACATACTTTATTTATTTGGACAAAATCAAACTGTATTAATTGATTGGTTTTCTATTACAGTATAAAACAATGTATTTCACAGGATTTTCGTAATATGTAGATATTATGTAAAAAGTAAGAAATTCTGATTGAATTACATGCATTTTCCTGGTAAATTACACACTTATTGGGATAAAACTCTTATATACAACTTTAAAATGTAAAATTACGCGCAATTACCTGCTAAAATGTGGGTAATAATTAGAGTTCAATTGGTTACAAGTTACACAAATACCAATGCTTCCCTAATTATCTACATACGTTAAATTCTGTAAACTGCACTGAATGGGCGTAAAGCTTTGTTTAAGGTACAATTATACGAATAGCACATGAAACTAGTCCACTCACTTTGGCACTTTTTTAGAGACTGTTCGCCTACCTGCAAAAAATTGTGCTTCGGAATAATAACGTAAGAACGGGAAAAATAGTCAGCAATAAATTTTCTACAAAATAGTATTCAAAATATTTATTTATTATTGATTACAGTAAAACTAAAAATAATTTTCTAACGGTTCTCAGTTTTATTAGCTCTATTGGTAAACTTCAATAATAATACATAAAATAAAAGTTGGCTAAACAAAATAAGACGTGTCGCATTTCAAAATAATTATTACTTTTGTTATAATATTTTTTAATAAAACAGAAATATATTTGCGCCAAGTTTAAGAATATAGTAATTATTTATCATTTTTATAAAAAAAAACAATTACATTCTGCAATTTTTAGTCACTTTTGTTGAAACAAAGAGTTTTTGTTACAAACAATTGACAATATTAGACAAAATTATGGGGCAAATTGAAATCGAATAAGTGGGAATCGATTTGTATAGAAAATGTAGAATTAAAAAAAGATGTTATTTGTTTATTTAGAAGCCGAAATACAAACGCTTTACATTGTTTATTCGGCAACTGAAGAAGATTGTGGTCTAAAATAATTAGTACATTGTCTTCGATATATTAGCAATCAAGTAACAATAGTTTAAGAAGCTTAGGATTAGCAGTTAAAAATAACAGCAGTAGCTTCGGCAGGTAGCGCAACCTGATTCGAGAGTACAGTCCTCAAGCAGATGCTTATGTAAGGTGGTTTTTTAAATTAAATTTCCATTTGAAATAAGTTAATAAATTTATTCATTATACTCCTAATAACATTATCTATATATATAAAATTCTCTTGTCACAGTGTTTGTCCTCGAGTCCTCCAAAACGGGTCAACCGATTTTAATAAAGTTTTGTATATATATTCGGAAGGTCTGAGAATAGGTTTTATCTTTTTTATGGTTATTAGTGCAATTGTTTAATAAATATTAATAATTTATTAATTTTCAACCTCGGTCGATAACTGTGTAAGTAATAATTGATTAGTTATCCCCACCAGCTGATATCATAAACATTCAAATGTAAATAACAAATAATAAAGAATATTCTACCAGTGTTTGGCCTACGGTCTGCATAGTAACAACCGGCCTTTGCCAGCCCTGGCCAATGGGAGCGCTTCCTACTCAAGCCACGCCAACGTTACTGACGGGAGAAACTGAAGAGTCTCCTGAAAAGCGTTCTATGGATATCTTGCCAACCGGTGTAAATAAAGAAGAAATAATACTATTGTTTACTTAAAGTACATACATTATAGTATTCTGTAAATATTATAGAATTATGTAATTTTACCGGTTTAAAAGGTGAATAAATATGAAAATGTTATAAAATTGTTGAAATACAACAACACGCGAAATTTACCACTTTTTAACCGTTTTTCGTTGCACAGTGGTGTGCATGTTTCTGAGGAGGTCGAAATGTACTGCTAACAATTCTTTAATTTGCCGCGGCGGGACAGCTAGTATTAACATATACGCAAATGTACTGAAAAAATAATTATTTCATACTTAAAACAATGTACACTTTTGTAGATCAAAAACAAATTTGGAGGATTTTTGAATTAAATTTTTTTTTATACATTATTCAATGAAAGTAAATATTATGATGTTTTATATATGCGCATACAAACGCTAGCTTATTAGTTACTTATCGTAAAAATAAATCTAAAAATAGTTAATTTTTTTTCTGGCAAGATGCATTATCAAATTTCTTTGAAATTATCATTGAAGTTAATAATAAATTTAAAAAATTACAATTTTAAATTATAGTATTTTATAGAAAATTTATCGCTGACCGCAAAAGTCTTATGACTTTCTTCTCTAAAAACTTACAGAATAAAAGAAAACAGAAAAATAAACATTAAAATCCGCGGTATATTTATAATTAATTGTTAATAACTTCTAAAGCGGCTTCTACTTTGAACAAAACTTTTCCTATTCCTACATTATTATTGCAACGCGATTAGCACAATTTTTGCAAGTAATCGAACAGTCTCTAAATTAAGATTATTATCTTCAAGGGTTAAAACGTATTCGTCCTTCCTGTCTTCGTTCTTCGCTTGTCGTCTCGGTAACCATGCTGTTAGTTTCTTCAAAAGTTACTCTACAGACTTATGTTGTTGTCTTCTGATCTTCGTTATATACTTATGTTCTGTTACGGTGGATATGTGGATCTCCAACTTATGAACTAACCCGTTATGTTGCTAAGTTTCTACAAACTTACCTGGAAAGTACTGAATCCTTCGTGTAGAGCTCCGAACACTTCGTGGTACTACTGATGACTCTGGAAATAACCAATGACAATATACTCGTTAATTTTGATGTATAATCGCTATTCACTAACCTACCAGTCAACGATACACATAACATCATAGAACAATTGTACACAAGTTACGGGTTAAAAAAAACATACCAAGCTAGCTGCTTGAACACAACCTACTTTCTATGTAACGGAGATTTCTACAACAAAAATTCATGGGATCCCCATTATCACAAATATCTTTATGCATTCGAGCAACAAGCCATTCAATCCAGCGAAAAGAAACCGAAATGTTGGTTCAAATACGTAGATGATACTTTCATCATATGACCTCACGGGAAAAAGGCACTTATTGTATTTCTTAACCACCTCAACAATCAACACAAGAAGATCAAGTTCACCATGGAGACAAAAGAGAATAAGAAGCTTTCCTTCCTAGATGTCCTAGTGAAATAAGGCAATAACAATAAGTTGCCTCATAGTGTATATCGTAAACAGACACACATCGACCGATACTTCCATGCCAGATCATATCATCATCCACATCAAAAACGGCCTCTAATCAAGACATTAATGCGTAGAGCTAACAATATTCTTGATGAGACTTACAAAGCAGAAGAATTTTGATACGTCCAACAATGAAGAACGGTTACACTAGAAGGGAAGTCAGAGCCACATGCCGCAAGAAATCCAAAAAGAAAAGAAACAGGTCACCGCCTACGCTCGTTTACAATTATTTGCTGGAGTAAGCGACAAATTAAGGAAATCATTTCATATTTATGCGGAAAATTCCACATTGGTCAAACCGGACGCAACATAAAATGTTGATTGAAAGAAACAACGCCGAGACGCCAGGTCCAGTAGATAAATCAGCAATCGCAAAACACCTACACGAAAAAGGATAACACATCGTCAACTTTGAGAAAACCAAAGTTATATCACGGACCAACAACTACTATCCAAAGATAATCAGAGAATCCCCAGAAATTATGAAACATAAGAATAACTTCAATGTCTAATCTAAATTGTGACTTTGAAACAAACCAGAGACAGTTGCACATATTAGGGAGGATTGTCAATTAACAACTCTTAAAAGAAAGTGTGTAAACATTCATAATTTAAGCTATGTTATAGCTTTCTAATTTTAATGACATCTGAAGTTAAGCAATATTTTGTATTCACTATCCTAATTATCTGTTTTTTATTATTTTGTTTGCTATTTCTTTAACTTACAAATATTTTGTCATTGTTGTGACTGGCGCTTGGACTGGTTCAATATACAGAGTGGTCCGTAATGAATGCGACAAAAGTAACTGTGGATTCTACACGCAAAAACAATACAATTTAGCTAAACTTGTTCAAATAATATGTTGCTCGTTTTCGATATACAGGGCGTCAAAGTTTATTTTTGGCATTTTATTTTATTTGATAATTTCTAAAGTTAATGTTGGAGTTGGCCGAAAATTTGGATAGTGGGGTTTTTGATAGAGCGAAATCAGAATTTAGACTTAGTTTTATGCTGGCTTACACGGGGCGCTATAATCGGGACATTTCTGAGCTATTTTCTATCAGAACTTTTCACACAATGTTATATCGCAATTTGGATGGCAAATATCGATAGATCAGTCGATTCTAAGTAGAATTGGTATATTTTTTTGAAACCGATATTCCTAACCAATTTCGAAATATTCGTACTTTAATTATGCAATGCAAAGGGATAAATTAGTCAAAAATTATTTAATTTGAAATCCTGGTTTTAATTATTCAGTTAAACTATTTTAAATACTGTTCAAAATGCTCAATGCATTTTTGAATTGCTCTATTTAGATATCGTCTTACTCAAATACAATATTATCCATGTTTCTTATTGCGTTAACTCTATCGCGAATTTTTTGAAGTAGTTCTACGCGCGTTGCACTTTCTTCTTAGTAGACCAGCTCTTTAAATGCCCCCAAAATCCAGGAGATTGAGATCTGGAAGTAGAAGAAGTAGCGAAACATTTTCTAGCTTCCGGGCAAAGCATTTTCCAAAAACTCCAAATATTCGTGGCCATTGAAACGTGCAGGTAATTCATATGGCTCAATTATAAAATTGCCGATAATCCCACACCAAATATTGACGGAAAATTCATGATGAAAATGTCTTTCTCTAATTGCATGTGAGTTTTCTTGTTCCCATAAATGATTGTTTCTCCAATTAAAAACACCGCGTCTTGTAAAGCAAGCCTCATCCGTGAACAATATCTTTTCAAGAAAGTCAAGATCCAAGTCTTGTTATTGATTCATAAAATGACAAAATTCAATCTGGCTGGTAAATCGGTAGGCAACAAATTCTGAACCGGGGTGAAATAATACGGATAAAGGTTTTCATTATGAATAATTTTTAGTATAGTAGTTTTACTGACTTCTTTTGCAATATGCAGACGTCTCGAACTTATTTGGGGATTTTCTGCTACTCTTATTAAGATGTTCAACAGTTATTTGCTTCGGTCGACCTATCATACGTTTAGGGCGAAATTGTCTTGTTTCTCCTAATCTTTGAAAAATGCGTTAAAATACGGCATGATGTGGTTGTCACCGATCGGGGTATAATTTTAGACATCTTCTTGATGCAGCACTGGAGACATAATTGCATTGAGTATAAGTGCAAAGCATATCCCTCATTTCTTGATTCGAGGATTCATTATATCTAGGCATATTTAAAGACACTGTAGCAAGTTTAAACAGAAATCGAGACAAGAATATTTGTAATACAGTTTTCACGCAATTAGTTTACGGAAATATTTTACATTTCATACATTTGACTGCAGCTTACTAGACCCCTAAGCCGAAAATTTGAAAGATTGATTCCTAAGCATTGCATACTTAAAGTGCGAATTATCACGAAATTGGTTAGGAATATCGGTATCAAACAAGTATACCTTTTCTACTTAGAATCGACTGATCTAGCGATATTTGCCATCCAAATTGCGATATAACATCGTGCAAAAAGTTCTGATAGAAAATAGCTCAGAAATGTCCCGATTGTAGCGCCCCCTCAGAACCAGCATAAAACTAAGTCTAAATTCCGATTTCGTTCTATCAAAAACCCCATTATCCAAATTTTCGGCCAATTCCAACATTAACTTTAAAATTATCGAATAAAATAAAATGCGAAAAATAAACTTTGGCGCCTTGTATATCAAAACAAGCAACATTTTATTTAAACAAGTTTAGCTAAATCGTATTATTTTCGCGTGTAGAATCCACAGTTACTTTTTGTCGTATTCATTACGGACCGCCCTGTATATCGCCATGCAATGGCTGTGCTGCTATATTTTATGTTGTTATTTACCTTATATTGTGTTTACACACTTAATCAATATTATTACATATGAATACTAAGATGGGTAAAGGTTGGTACGTTTAGGTTTTAGTGGTTTTCCTAAACTTTGAAGCAAATGCTTTACCAAGACGAACCAATCTACTATTGCACACTATACAGGTCACCCCACTATACAGGTTTATACTGATCTTTTGGGGCACCCACACATAACACTTACATCACAATACAATAACCAAAATGTATCATACGAATAAATAAATAAATAAATACAAAAAAAATTTAAATCGCAATGCATGAATTCTGGTCATTAGTTGTTAATTCTGGGCATTGGAAAATAAAAGTTATTATTATTATTATAAATTACTTAAAGTAATGAAAATATTAAAAAATTCCGGATCAATGTTACACATATTATAATTAATATACGTGTGTCCAGTATACAATTACTATTGTTATAAATTGCTAATTAATTGTAACTTCGTATTTTCTTCATTAAATAACAGTTTTAAGTTTTGAAGTTAATGTTTAAAATTACAAATAACATTTTAAAATAAAATTCAAATTTACTTTTGGGTTTCATGTTTATTGTTTTGGATGTAGGTTCTTTACCTGAAGCATTGCTAATAAAATTCTTACGGTTGAGATGAAACAACATTCATTACGTACTGTAAGATTTCTCGTAATTACAAATTTTATGTTTTAAACATTTTATTGCTTAATTTTTCATTCAAATTCTTTAGACATTCTTGTTCGTTCAATCAAGACCCAACTTACATTCTCTTCCTCTCTTTTATAGAGCAAATCACTTAATTTAATAAGTTTACTCGTTCTTGCAGAATTCTATTCTATTCTTTACTAGGTTTTTACCACCTATTGAATATTAAGGTTTTAGGTTTAACTGTGTTGTGTTTTAGATGTATTGCTTTTTGCGTAAGCACTAATTGTTAAAATTAATATGTAAAATATACGAATATTAATATTAAACGCATTTTTATAATTTCATTTAAGCCGTACTTTATTATTCCCTTTATCTTGTATAGAAAACGCCGTTGCTTTTAAGTTAATGAAATTAACAATTTCACTACATTTTACTTAACCTACCATTCTGACGGAAGGATATTTTGAAGAGCAGTTTAGAGCTGGAGTTTCGGTACATAAAACGTTTCTATTCAGACATTTATATGTTTATAACGTTGTTTTAATCTAAATAATATTATTAAAAGGTATAGACAAATGTCGTTACTTTCTAAAGTCAAATAAGTAATTGAAAAGAAGATAATTATTATTATATTCGACCATGTCAATAAAACTTTTAAGTAGAGAAGTTTCAAGTGAGCTTCCTAAGAGGATACTTAAAATTTCAAACGATACTTTTTATTTTAATTGTTTTCTTTTGTAATACTACACCTTGAAGTTTCTCAAGATTGCCAATCTTGTCTTGAAAAATTGTTTCAGCTCTACTTTTTTACCTACTCCCTAATCTAATTTGTTACGTAGTTTTTAAGATAAATTATAGTTTAGTGTTAGTTTTTTAATATGCTTGTTAGTTGATAAATAATTCTCTTCGTTCGTAAACCTTTTGAGTATAAGAAAAGTTGAAAATTAGTTCCTTATTTTTATTTCAAATAACATTTATCTATTGAATGTAATGGATGCGATAAAAGAAAATTACCGGCATTTTCATAATATCGTCTATATTGTTAACATGATTATAAACACTTTATTTTATATATCATATTGGTGAAATAATTTATTCATAGAGTAATCGAGATTTTTGTAGTTATTGTAGTAGTCACGCACTTCTAATGTTAATGTAATATTTTAATACACAATATTGCAAGCTTTTCCTTAGTTATAAAAATAATACAACATTGACTGCGTTTTATCAATAAATTGACGAATAACTAATTGTTAGTAAGTAAAATAAAGAGGAACGTAAGTTGTATGAATATTTAAAGTTTAACAAAATTTGTAATGAGTTTTAGTCCCACAAGACTTTTGTTAACATGTAATTTACCTTTTCTACCACTATTAGCGTGCTTCTATCTTCACGGTCCCCTTGCTTAATTTTAATTTAATTTAATTAGTCTTACTCTTGTTTTGTTTTTCTTTTCCAACAATTACGTTTATTAGCTTACTGATGTAGGTTGCTGTATTTCTAAAAAAATATTGGTAGAATATTAATGACAAAATTTAGTATTGAAATGTTTTAAATAAAAATTAAACAAAATTGGTTAAATTTAAGTTGTTCTTAAAAAAAGTTAAATTTAACGATACTTATTTTTAAAAATACTTGATTTTTGGTTAAGAAAGTTATTTGTATTTCAATTTAGCAATTTTTATTAAAATATTATTTCCTGAGTCTATTAAAATTTTTTTTTAAAAAATACTATCAATTATAAGTGTAACGGTTATTTTAAACAAACTATATATAAGGGTGCAGTGTTGAAAACCTGGCCAGCAACTCTCTTAGTCGTAGAGTGGTCGTGGGCGTACTTACGAATAATTAGATCAAAGGCTTTTACACTTCAGAGATAAATGATAGAACTCCGCACTTAGTAGAACGTCTAATAAATCTTCCAGAGTAACTAGAAACTCCAAGACACAAAAACAAACGGTAGGATGGTAGAAATATAATTCTATAGAACGACTTGGCCTCAGTCACAACGACAACATATATAGCAAAAATAGACAATAATATGATGTAGGTAAAAGCACAATACAAATTAATAAGATAACGGTTTAGTAGAACAATTTGTTCTCATAATAATACAGGAAAACCACCCAAATATTGATTAGCCGCACTGATGACTACGCCACGGAGTCCTGCAGTGGGCGCAATCAAAATTTTCAATCGCTTCTACTAATAGCTAACTGAATGCTACACACCAATATGTGTGACAATTAATGACGTTAAGTTGAATCAATAATCATTTAACAGTTTTGAAAGATCTTTCAAATTACAGTAAAACTAACAATGTGCAGCAAATTCACTGCGGTAAACGATAAGCTAGAGATCACTGATTATCTTTGATAAAGTCCTCGGCATTAACAAGAACAGAGATTAATTCTATAACAACCAGGCTCCAGGGATGGATTACTTGATTGGTACACTACCTTGGTTCATGGCTTCGTTGTTTAACTAAGCATTTAGTTGCTTTTATCTATATCCCTATGACAGTACATCTAGCTTTAGAAAATCAAAACTGCAATTTAAGTGGAGGTAAACACCTAGCTAACTATTGAGAATACAACTACCACAACTTGTTGAAATTTAAAAAGTAACCATGGTTTTCACATACAAAACAAAAGCAATTCCTAAATATTTGTCGTTGCTAATACTGTTAGAAACACAGACTTCAAACTGCAAATGTCGTTAATCAGTCACTTAACCTTACTCTACTCAACTCCTGGATGAATTTAAGGCAATATTTTCCCAACTTTTCTTAAACATGACTTTATTGATGCAATACCAATAAGCAAAACACATTTCACTAAAAAATCCTATTCTAAAATTATTTTTATAAAACTTACCTATTTTACCATTAATACCAAAACCAGACATGCAAGACCGGTAATTGTAATAAAACAACTTATCAAGTACTCCCTAAATATCAGAAGCACATACTTTAAGCTACTTCTATTCTACCGTAGCCCTGCGAAGAGGTACTTTGGCATAGTGTAGGGGCTTAATTATGGGGTAAAACTCCAGAGCAAAGTTTAAAATTGAAGAAACTAAAGAATCCAAAAAAAGAGATAATGGACGGAATAATTTAAACGCAGTGGTAAAATCAGCAGCTCAACTTCAATATTCCATTAGAAGTAAAGTTACTAGTTGCTTAAATACGCAGCACCAAATCACAATGTAAACAATCTCATCACTCTTCTGATAAAACAAATAATCATTAATTTAGTAATCAGCTCAAAACAAAAACTAAAGAAATTAAACAATGACTCGTTCAAAAATTTTGTGTTAAATCTGAATAGACACCTCAAATCATTTTGGAAACCAGTCAGATCTATCTTCTAAAAATCTCAAAATACATTTTACCCTTCACTGGGGCAAAAATAACAATAAAAATGCGAAGCAGTTTGCTTGCCATTTATCTAAAGTACTTTGACCACAAACAATGTCCCAGGGGCCAGAAACTCCTATTAAGACATCACTAACAGTTTCTCGTAGATACATCAGATGAGAGATACTGCCATTAAATCTAAAAAATGGGCATGTTTGGATTAAATTACGCCTGAATGCTTAGAGAGCTGAGAACTAATAAAAACAATAATTTAACCTACTTATTTAACCCGATATTGAGAGTTTAGTACTGGCCTAGAGAATAAAGAAAGTACTTTCTAAAGAAACTATTAAAAGTTAGTTTTAATACATAATGTTTAAATAACATAACTAACTGTGAAAGGGTATTTTCCTCTCGGTTACTATGTTTTTATGGTTTTTAAAATAACTTTAATTTTGTAATCTTGTAGAACTTTCCAAATAAGGTTTATTGCTATTATAGATGTGCCTTATTGCGTCTCCCAAGTACAATCTTAGTGCTTTTGCTTTAGGGAAGTGCATCCTAATGTGCCAACTAAACTACATTACTACCAAACCATATATATGTTCTTAACATTCCATACATCAATAATATACAGAGTCTGCAAAACTGTAGAAAAATGTATGTTGGTAATGTATGTGTAAATCCAATTATTATACAAACTTAATAAAACAAAGCTCGTAAATGCCAGTCTTACTTCAGAGTAGACTAAAATTCCTTTCTACACAAACGCTATATAGTAAAGTAACTCGTTTGGCTTCTATGAACCGTTAGTTGTGGCTTTGACTAGTAACAGGTAATTAAGATGCACAAAATTGTTGTAGAAAAAATCAAAAACGGAATTATTTTATATTTTACAAAAGCATACTATAATAGTCTAAACAATACATCATTTATACTCATGTTGCGTAAAAATACTGACAACAAAGCAAACCCTATTTTTATTTGATACTGATTGTTTATTGCTAAGTCATAATATACAAGCATGCAAATGTAGGACTGTAATTTTCTAATTAAATTAATGGTACAGTATCACTGCATTGTATATGTTTACAATTTGTTGTTGTTACAACCTGCTGCTTATTAGTTCATTTCAACATGATTTAATTGATGAATATGTAGGATATGAAGTTAATATATTCAAGAATGTAGTAACGAACACTATTTTTATTACATTTAAATATATATTCATAATAAATACCTCTAAGCCTAATATAATATTATTGTTAAACTCACCGACCCATGTGCTATAAAGTGCAAGTAGTTTAAAAGTTAGCCAATTCGTTCAAAGCTACACATAAATAATGAAGTTAACATTATGGATCACCAACAGAAAAAATCAAATAGTTCTTTCGTTTATAATTTATGTAAATGAGTTTTATTTTATAATAGAGGAAAAAAGGGCAAGTTTATTAATTCACAAAGTATATATAGCAAATAACACAGACAACCACACTGGATCCATTCTTCACTTGGACGTTCTTCAAGTTTTTTTCCCCACACAATGCAAAACGTTTCTTCAGATTACCCCTTCGTCTTGATAATGCGCTTAATATTTATACATCAAACTGCGTTAGTTATTCAAAAGATTAAATAGTATAGAAAGTAGACGAAAGACATAAACTTAACTTAGACACACAAATGGATACAACCTCTACCACGAAGTGACATAAAACAAAATCATCACCTGTGTTAATTCTACATTCTATGAGAATTTAGCAATAATCATCTTTCCATCTACAACTTGTGCATTATGTTGAATTTTGAATATTTGGCTTAATCATTTTAATTGTTTGCCGCAGTTATAAAGTGTTCATCTTCACGGTTTTGTGCAAAATCGTGTAGAACTTTAATTCTTCTAGAAATTTGGGACCTTTTGTCGTTAAATTACAATTTATCGTAAAAAAATACGTTCATTGTTGCTAAGTTTTGGTTTTGCAACTATAGTTTGCGACCTTGACCGTCAAATTAAGATTTTATTTCGATTTAACTTATTCATTTTCTTTTAAAACTTCTCACTTTACTGAATTATTTGCGTAATTAACATCGTTTGTTTTCCGATGTTCATCGACAGATTCCAGTATTTTTTTTTTGGTTACACTTTGTTTAAAGCTCGAGATTTACTTTCTAATGGTTTCTTACCCTTGGAAGCCTCCAACAACGCATGCAGTCAGTTTTGTTTTCGCCGTATGGCGCTTTCTCCGACGGATACTTGTAGTGGGGAGAAGACCTCCTTGTTCTCGGATAACCACAGGTGTTCACCAGGTATTTAGATTTTGTAATTTGAATTTTGCGTGAAGGTGACTTTCGATACGTTGTTTAAACTAATTAAATTGGCTTTAATACCGAACTAAATTTTGTACATTTACGAAAGTGTTTCTTTTGTTCACGTACATAAATTTTAGCGTGAAGTGTTTGCGTTTAACCTATAATTAAACCATTTATACGTTGTGCATGATTTATACACATGATAACGTGAAACCATTGATTATAAAGTTACTAAGATGCGCAACGCATATGGGGAAAATGTAACAAACAATTTCACCGATTTGTAGATGGCTCCACTGACAATTTTCAGTGAAATATTTTTAGTTGCTTTCTAGTGCGCGTTGAATTAACGTCACCGTCCGCTCTGAGTTTATACGTGTGTCTGGAAGTGATTTGTTATGACAATGGCTAAGTGCGAGTATGTGAACTGCAAAACAATACGAAGAACAACAGAGACCAAAGTTTTTTAATTTCAATAAAAGATGTACACGGCCCCAGCGAGTAGCAAAAAAAATTGTGAAGGAACATTGTTATTGCCCTTGTAAAAATATTGACGATTTAGGAAATAAGTTAATTTCTGACAAACATTTCTTAAGGTCGGTTATAATTATAAACAATAAAAGAAAACAATATCCTTACAAATGCAGTGCCGGTAAAATTCGAGACAGAAGGTATGTACATTACAAAGCAAATTAATATTATTTTTATTTACCTACTGGAAATAGTTTTGTGTATTAACTTATCTTTCTGTAGTTTTTTTAAATTTCAAATGGATAAGATAAATGCACTCATTTGAAGTGATTCACATACATTGGTCGCGTGTTTTATTAATTTCCGTTTGAAAATTGATCGCTTATAATTTCTGATTTTAATTTATCCAGCTGTAAGTTTTTGCGCAAAACAAAAATACAAAACAAATTTAATAGCCCAATAACAACTTATTTGTTGTTTGATTACAATGTACTAAACTTGTGTGTAATTAATGAGAATCAAAATTTTAAAAGAATATTTAAAATTAAATACAATTGACCCCACACTTGTTATCAGTGAATTGACGTCAATTTTTTTCAGAATCAACTTTGCCTAGATTTATTGCTGGTCCGAGCGGAGTACAGACGTTCTACAGCAAAACGTACCTTACCTTTATTAGATTCGGATAATCCTGCACCGCATAAATTTAGAGCATCACAACAAAATGATTCATGTGATTCTGATGTTAGCAGTAGGATTGTAGATATGCCTTCACCAAAACCGAGAATACAGTTGACAGTTAAGTGTAAAGAAGATAAAGCGAAATTACTTCGCATAAATAAAAACTAAAGGCCTAGAATATCTAAAATATGAGATTAAAAATTAAATGTATACCGTATTGCCCTTTTTCCTGTCTGTATCCTTATTTTTCCAGTTTACATTCTTCTTCGACTATATAACTTAGTGTTTCCTTCTCCAAACCTAGTGTCCACTTCCAATACATTTCCTGTATCTTCTGGTTCCTCCCATTCTCTTCATCCCCAAACCTCTGCTCCGTACATCAACACACACACCTTTTACTATTCTCTCAAATATCCATTTTCTTTTCTCCAAATCTTTTATAAATATTCTTTTGCCTATACCCCATACCTCCCTTATTATTTTATTTCCTTTTACTCTGGTTCCTTAATCTGGTCTTCGTCTTTGTTGTCGTACCTCACCATATACCTAGGTATTTATACTTTTCTACCATCTTTATTTTTTCTCTCTCCACTTCTATTTCCCTCCTTTATTCTACCTTTTTCTTCTTAAACTCCATAATTTTTTTATGTATACGTAAAGTACGGCTGTTATTCTATTGTTGTGTGTACTTTAAATATGTATGTTCAATATATAAAAATGTATTGTTAAAATCTAATAATTACGTGTCTGTGTAACTGTTTGCTACGGTTAATTGAAGAAAAGTAAGTTTTGCCGGCAGCCGAAGAGTATGGCGTGGGTGAGAAAAAGGATCCACCGCTTCTTCAGAACTGTCTTGATTTAATCCGAGGGCGCCATAGTCCTAATGCGTGGATACAAACCTGCTTCCGAACTAAAGAAACAGACGCAACAATCAACCGTAACAAATTAAAGGAGCAATAAATACAATAAAGAGAGAGACATCAATAACCTACAAAACGTTATATTTAATAACACACCATAAAGAAGAAGGAACAGAGCACAATTTAAATATATCCACTTACAACGTAAGTTAATTCTACGAAGCGTATTCGTTCGTACCCATATATATAGTCGTACACAAAAGAAGGAAAAAATATATAAGATTAATAGCAAGTTATTAATTTATGTGGTACGCCACTGGCGTTATTTAATCTAGACAAGATGGCGACGTGACCACACCCGCACAATACGAAGGTGTATTTAGTGTTCGCAGTTGCAATATTTAGCGTTAAAAAAGTATCGGAGATTTAGGTGTTTCCCCAAAAGAGCGCTCTTCCGTGGTCTTACACTTATACTCTAAAATCCCAAGCAATGGTGGGTAAATGAAGCAAGTTCGCGCCTTTACGGTACACATTCGTTTACAGATTGGGCAAGTATATGCGCCACAACAAGTTAATTAATTATATTGTAGTGAATTAACAAAAAAAAATAAATACGTGAACAAATACGTTTCGAGTTCCAAAGATTTAACTGCACTTAAGGTGCCAAGACAAGTTGTACTTATTTAGGTGTTACGCTTGAGACGTTTTCGGTAGCAGTGTGACGTCCCGGAGATGGTTTGGTTTCAGCGTAGAAGTATAATTAGAAAAATCTGACCTTATGTTGTAGATAGAGGTTTACGATGTTGACACCCACAGGAGGATACAGCTATGTGGTGTCGGTTCCAGCTGCGGCGACCCCTAATTTCGGTAGGATGTCCCGTACTTCAGCAATCTTAACAGCGAACCCCAAGTATGCGACACACGCAGCGACAAGACAATAACAGGTAGAAAGAGATCCCACGATGAATTTAATCAGCCAGGTAATTGGTTTTGTTTAGGCCAAAAGAACCTTTAAAGCCGAGTAATTTTAATCCCGGAATACTCGGAGTAACTCGCCTTATCTGAAAATTATGCACGGTGTAACGTTGAGGAAGCCATGAAGAATATTTGTCGTACCTGAGTGCAATCGAGCGACCATTAGAAGAAATTAGTACACGCATCCGTCCTAAGATAAACTTCAGAAAATCGAGTAATCAATCCTTTCCCCAGCTAAAAAATACCATATACATTGAAAGTTTGCAGGGTCCTATACATACCACTAGAAAATTTGACGGAATTACGAGTAAGCACTCCGATGAAGGCAAATTTGAATTTCACGTAACACGACGTGATGGTAGTTGTTACAAGGCGGAAATTGAAGATCAGCCGAAAATGTATTGGCCAATTAGGACAACGCGGAAGTTGAATTCTGGGAATTAAATCCCCAAAATTTTCGTTAAGGAGCGAACGCGAAGAAATGTCCGCGTTTACACCTCGACTCCGTGCATTGTGTGTTGCCTAACTCACAGTGACCGTTACATGTTATATATGTACTTATATTTTATTATGTATACTGATGAAGCTGTTATTAAAAAAACAGAAACGTTTATAGTAATGAATAAATTATTTTTCAAAAATTTGGCTGAAATATTTCTTGCAACCTTAGGTAAATCCATAATTTTGGTTTTTTCTGCATTTAATTTTAATTCTTTTTTCCAAATATCTGTTTATCACTTTTATCATTCCTTTTCATTTCATCCTCTATTTTGCCAAGACCACCATATCATATGCGTAGGCTGGGAACCCACACTTTTCTTCTTCCCACCACCCTGACTCTTGTACTTGTACTCTTTTCACCTTGTTTCTTTGTATATTTCTTCTATTGCATCTATTAAATCTTTGCTTATTCTAGCCTCTTTCAAGTTTTTCTCCACAGACCTCCCTTTTTCCAACTTATCAAAAGTTAACCTTAAATCTAAAATATTGCAAACATTTTCCTCTTTCTTTCTTTCTTCTTTCCTATCTTCCTCTTTGTATATTGGGCATATATGGTTTTTCTATTTTTTCTAGTAACCCTTCTCCTTTCCATATTTTTTCAAATATTCCTCTTAATCTTTCTCTCATGTTTTCCCCATGTGTATTTCCTGCTCCCCCTGTGTTCTATCTGTGCTACCAGTCTTTCCTTTTTTTAATCTAGTTTATCGCTTTTTCCATCTCCTCCTTTTCAATCCCTCCTTCTCTTATTTTCTTATTTTGCCTTTATCATCTTTTTTTCTTTCTTCCTTCTTCTTACGAACTTCCAAACTTGTCCTTCGTTTTCTTCCTCGATCTCACTTTCTAACCTCATTATGAATTCTTCTTTTCCTTTTCTGCATTGTTCTTTAAATTTTTGTCCTAATTTTCTTATATTCTTCAATTGCCATTTTTCCATTTTCTTTTACTCTCTCCTCATTTCTATCTTTGCTTTCTGGCGCTCTCATTTCACCATTCATTTTGTCTTTCCAAATTTCCTGTTCTCACTCTATACTTTCTCTTTTCTGTTGCTTCTTCTATTTTTTTATTATCTTGTTTGTCTCCTCCTCTATTCCTTCTTCTGAATTTTGTCCTTTCTCTATCTTTTCCTTGAATCTTTTTATATTTTCATCCGTCCATACCTTCATTTCTCTCCACTCCTCTTTTTTTTTCTTCTGTATCATTTTCTTCTCCCACCAAGGTCACTTCTAACGTTTGATAATCAGAGTCTACACTTTCACCAATTTTGAACTTTGCTATGTCTGCCATACTTCTTTCATTTCGTAATTACATAGTCTATTACCGATTCTCCTCTTTCTCCAATAAACGTATATTCCCCTTCCTCCTCCATTCCTCCATATTTCCATTTAATGTTGTTCATCTTTTTCCTCACAAAATTCTACCATTTTTTCTTGCCCATTAATTATTTTATCTATTGATACTCTTTTCTCTTACCCGTCCTATTTACCATCATACCTCCTTCCTCTCCTTTCCTTGCATTGAATTGCTTCTAATTTTAATTTTTTTCATCTCTCTCTTTTCATTACTTTATCTATTTTTCTGTTTCTTTTCCATAAATTGTTTATTACTGTCATACCTTTCTCCTTCTTCTGTTTCTATATTCGTTTTCATCACTCCCATTATTCTTTCCTCTCTCCCTTCTTTTCTTTTTTCCATTCTTCTCTCACCCCATTATTATTCCTCCTTTTGCTCTTCCCATCTTCTTTGTTTTTTCGCGAGACTGTATCTTCCATATAAATTCTTCAGGCATCTTGTCTTTCCACTCTTCCTAATCTTTCTCTACCATCCAGGTTTCACCTGCCCCACCATTTTAAAATCCCTAATATAAATCCAAAATTCCCCTTTTTTGTTTGTTATTCCTAACCACATTCAAAATAATATCCTGTTTTCCCTGTCCTTTTGTCCATCTCCTTCCACCCACATTTTAGGAATCGCTGTTTTTCTCCTCCTTTCTCCATATTTTTGGCCTCTAACCTTATCTTTGTTTTTATATCTCTTTCCTTTTCATGTTTCGTGATCCTCGTCAATCATAGATTCTCGTACCTCAATACTTCTCCTGATTCGTATTATCCCTAATTTTTCTACTAAACTTCCTACCTTCATTAATACTATTCTCTTCTTTATTTCTTTAGCTTCTTCCACTTTTCTTCCAACCCCTTAACATATCTTCAGGACCTGAATCTTTATTTCTTGGTAGTTTCCGTTTACTTCCAACGCTTCCACGACTAATTTTTCTCCTCTTTTCTTTCTCTATGTTTTCCACTTTTTCCTCTAATTTTTTTTGCGCTGTATTTTACATTTCTCATTCATTGTCTTCATTTCCGCTCAATTCAATTCAATTTATTGATTTTATTTACAATCAAATACAAAAATATATTAAAATACAACGGATATAAATCTATGAAATCAGATGTGTCAAATATATATATATATATATATATATATATATATATATATATATATATATATATATATATTTGTGAATTAAAAGTAAGTACGTCAAAAATAAGAAAATTGGAATCAAGCAATACGCCATCTTAGTGTAAGACCAATAGAGAAAAAAATTCATTTCAACTATCTGTCAGATTGCCATTTGAATTTGTCAACGGTATAGATAACTGTTTTAAGCAGATGATTTTTCACGTGCCTTTTAAATTGGTTTATCGAGTTCATCTTAATAGAGTCTATGGAAAGTTATAGTATTAAATTTCGGTATTTGTAAGTTGTTTTTAAATCGTGCATGGTGTTCATGGTTTACGTTATGTAATTCAAAATTATTTTGGACATGTAAACAAAAAATACCAACATCTCAAATATGTACAGTTGCGCTAATGTCATTATCCGCAAGTTTTAAAATGCCTCTACGCATGATTCACAAGCCCTAAAGCCTGCTAATGCTCGTACAGCACGTTTTGTAAAATAAAATTCGTTTAAAATTTTGTTTTTACAAAGTCCCAAAAATTATTCCATACTTTAGCGTTGCTTGAAAATAACTAAAATAAACAACTTTACATATGTGCAAGAGCATTTCAAAGTAAGCGTTTTTATAGCATAGAAAAGACTTGCTAGTTTTTTGACATAAAAGACCAGTGTAAGAGTCCCAATCCAAATTATTATCTACACTGACTCCTAAAAGTTTTGAATGAGACTTTACCTTTAATTTATCATCTCCAGTATCGATAAATTCTGGATAACTTAATTTAGATTTTATATTTTTTAAAACATGAACAATGCGCCTAATTCCTTTCGTTCTTTCTTGGTTTATTTTTATTAACTTAATTTCTCTTAGCATCTCATGCATACATCGTATTTCATCTTCTTCTTGCCTCCCACGTACTTTTTTACTTTTCTCTTCATTCTTACGGTCTTTCTATGGCGATCTAACCATCTTTTACTTCTTCTGAATGCATTAAATAACTCTTCTTCCGTCTTTCTTTTTCTCGAGTGCGAATCCCCTGTGTCTGTTTAATCCCACACGTTATTTTATGTAATTTGCATAAGAATAATAAGAATAACTTCTTCCATAGGACGCGTGTAATGTGTGAAAAAAAAGCAGTTGAAAACAGTCGTACCATTGATTTCAGGAGAATAACGATCTAATTTTGAATGCGATGCTAAGTAAATATTGTTTAGAACAAATAAATTGTTTATGTAAGCAAAAACGTAAATAAATTTGATTTATTAAAATTACAGTATTGTTTTATTAAAAGCATTGAATCAATATTAAAGTTTTGAAACAAAATTGGCGAGTTTTTAATTTAATAGGAGAGCAAATAAAATTGCGTGCAGTGCAGAAACCAGAGCCTACCTTAACATTCTTAAACGAAATTGCGGCCTTGAATAACTTGTAGAAGATAACACCAATAACAACCGTGGCACCACAATCTACGAGTACAGTTTGTGGACCGCGGGTTAAAGAGGGTCCGGTTTCTGGAGGAGAAGCTGGGTTACTTATCTTCCAGTAACTTTATAATCAATGGTAGAACTTTATACAATTTATGTTCTTCCGTTGCAGGTCAATACATGGGTTTACTGACCTAATACGATAACATTATAAAAATTTTGTGTCAAATCGGTTTCCCTGTTTAGATTCTAGGTTGATTATTTTTCTTTTGTGTTTTTATTGTATCAAATGCGATGATAATATATGTTTTATTTAATAAATTATGTTACTTGATACATGGTTAAAATAATGTTTAATTCACATTTGTGTATGTTTTGTTCGCGTTTGAATAACGTTACAGGTTTAAAATTGTACCTAACACGAGGTAAGTAAAAATACCTACATCAAGAACTTCCAGTTATCGGAGGCCGGGGTTTTTCCTACGTCTTCTCCAATTGGCGCCCACGAATACCGACACATTTCCTTATATGTGACAATCCCAACTACTTTTAACACGTCCTAAATTAAATTCACAAAGCAGATTTCTTGTGGACCACACCCACTCCTTCTGTGATAAGCCACCACCTCTATTGATATTGCGTTGCATCTAAGATCGTCATTGTTGCACATAACAAATTGTTTGTGGTAGTTTGAGTAAGAATTGTTTCATATTCACTCGTTTATTACCGATTACACTAGTCATCATAGCATTTTGGACAATATAATTTATTGTAACGTGGTTGGATTTTGGGGTTTATACTGGAATGATAATAAAATTAATCACGTAAGTTCTTTTATATGGTTACAACGCTATGAAACAAATTGTCTGATTAAAAATTTTAGTGGTTAAATGATATCAGTCGAAACAAAATTAGATATAAAACAATTAATTAATAACTTTTTACTGGAATCCTATTAGTTATACGACCTTCTTCAGACATGGGCATAGCTGAACTAGAGTCGTATAGATTGAGGAGTCTAAATACAGTCGTTGATTGAAATTTTTTTTTTAACGTTTCGCTAAGAATAGTGGCAAGTTTCTTCAAGTGTTCTTCCATCTTTAATGTTAGAATGTTAGAATGAGGCAGGACTTGGATCGCGACAGTCAAATGCCGATCTTTGTAAGTCAGTTTGTAGATCATTTCAGATCTGAAGTTGAACCTGCGTGTTTTTCATTTTTTTCTAAAGCTTTATGTATGTTAATAATAAACCGTAACTATTGCTGTCAATTTGATTCTCCCAAAATAGTATATTAAAAGTTAGTTTCAGAAGCGCATTTTATAAGACGAGAATTACAGTGTAGGTTTCTACGGAGTCGATAAAATGCCTTCTGAAACAGTTCTTTATACTATTTTTTCTATTTTAGGCTTTTCAGATTGATTTTAAAATAAAAGTTGGCGAGTTTTAAATTTAGATAATTTTGAAGTGTAATTGCTAAGGTGGCAATATTTACATTAAACTTTGGTTTATATGGTAGCAAGTTTAATTAATACATTTATCATATGTTTCATTAAAAAAAAAATGAGTGGAATAAAAATAAGTAGATAAATAAATCTACTGAACATTAGTTACGATTTAAATTAATAATGACATCTTGGATGTTATCAGTGTTACCACCGTTCTAATAAAATTTGATCTATTTCTATAAAAAGAACTCAAATTTCTATAAAACTCATTTGGGTGCTGTTATAGCTGTATAAGCGACCCAAAATAGAAAAAGTATCTTCTGATGCGGTTCCTTATGCATACCTTGTCACAAGTATATGGTATGCGGTAAACTCCGGCTGCTGAGAGATATAGTTTTAATGTCGTACGTTTTTAGAATTCTTTTTATGCGGTCTGTGTTCTATTTTTATGTTTTATGTGTAATGGCACCTAAATTAAATACATCCGTTATTATTTTTACTAAAAAGGTTACTTACAATTTTTAAAATTGAACGTAGGTTTGATGGATAAATGATTTTTAAGGAAAATTTTGGATTTTTATAAATTTTCTTTGTCTCTAGTTCTATATTAATCAAACCTATCAAACCTATTTTTGTGATAGTGTATCAATTTCTTGCGTTTGCAGGTTTTATGTACAAATATGTATAGGCGTTTTTAACTCCTCTTGTAATTTTACAACTGTTTGTCAAAGACTTTCAAGTCATTTATCAATGATTTTCTTACAAACAACAAACATTACTATCTCAACATGGCAAGTTGTAGACTTGATGCGTCTTATACAATAGAACGTCTCATACATTAACTTTCATAACCATTTTAAAACCCTTTATATAGTTCAAAATCTACCCTTTGTTTTTTATCCCCGCAATGTTCCAAAATAAGATCTTATTTTTCTCTTTGTTTTTACCCCCACCCTTTTTTCTCCTTTTTTTTCTTTGTACTTCCTCCCCTTGTCAATTTTAGTTTTTTGGTGTCCATTTCTTATCACTCCTCGTTCTCCATCAGAAAAATAATGGAGAAACAGAGTTAATCATAAAATATCATTTTGATATACCGTTTATTACAAAGTCCCTAGCACTGAAACCTTCTGCGTCCAAAAACAAAAAACTGAATTTCTATTTTCAAAATTGTGGTGGCATTAGAGGCCAAAAATTCAGATGCTATCTATAATGATTGCTTGCAGTAATTTTGATGTTATTATTTTATGTGAAACTTGGCTATATGAAAATTTGGGTAACAATTTGCTTCAGTTCAGTAATTATAATATTTATAGATCAGATCAATCTGTATCAGGTAACGTTAGAGGAGGTGGTTTGCTGATCGCAGTAAAAAAAATGTTTTATCACTTCTTTAATTCATCTTGATAATAAAATCGAGCTTTTATTTGTGAATCTAAAAATTAATAACGTCATATACATTATTGGTGCAGTTTACATACGACAAGCATTGTCAATTTCTTGAATCACTTTTGTCTAATAATAGTAATGCTAAAATAATACTTGCAGGAGATTACAATTTACCTAATCTTGTTTGGAATAAGAAAGGAGTTGATTTTGAAAGGGTTTCATTTTTGATCAAAAGGAAAGATTCATCATTAATTGCTATAATTCTCTTCTTTTAAATCAGGTTAATTTAATTCCCAACAGTAGAAATGTTTATCTTGATTTAGTGTTTACAAATGTATTGAATGTTTATGTATCTCTATCTACTAATAGATTACAAGATGATAGTGTTCATCATAATGCTTATGATATAAATATTCCTCTAAATACAGAGTGCAGTACTTACAGCCTCAAGGTAGTAATATATAATTACCATGAAGCAGACTATGTTAGTATAAATAATTATTTTTGTTCTATAGATTGGAATATCGTTTTTAATAATAGTAATATTGAAGTCATTATTGAAACATTTTATTCTTTGTTTAATGAAGTACGAGATCGCTTTATACCATCTAAGATAGCATATAATAAATTAGACAAGTTTCCAATTTGGGTCACTAAGGAATTAAAGGAATTAATACGGCAGAAAAAATATCTCATCACACATTTAAAAGTAGCGGTTTGCCTCAAGATTATGATGTCTTTAAGTGTTTACGAAATAAGTGCAAAAACTTTCAACAGATTTATTTAATTATTATATGGTCAAAGTCAATTCTAATTTACAAAGTAATCCTAAATATTTTTGGAAATTTTATAATGAAATAAAGGACAATAATTCCATCCCTCTTTTAATGCGTAATTCAAGCAATGGAAAGGTAGCCGAAAACAGTAATGGTGGTCGGATTATTTGCTGAGTATTTTGCATCTGCATACCGCTAAACCTAGTGTACTAAATTATTTAGACTCTTCCGAAATTTTTTGATCATGAATCAAATGCGGAAGTGTTAGACTAAGTATTTCGATTGAAGAAGTTTACAAAGAATTAAGTTGTTTGGATAATAGCACAACTTCAGGACCTGATGGAATTCCTAGTTTGTTTTTGAAAAAATGCGTATCGTCCTTAACTATTCCAATTCATCGTCTATTTTTAAACAATGGTGTATTACCGAAAATAGAAATTATCATTTGTTACACCGATCCATAAATCTGGCAAATCAGATGATGTATGTAACTACAGAGCAGTTTCAAAACAGTCTATACTTCCTAAAATATTGGATAATTTTGTAGCAAGACAACTGACGTGGTCAGTAAAAGATTAATATCTCCATGTCAACATGGATTCATGAAAAATAGATCAACTATATCGAACTTAATGGTTTTCCAGCAATTTATAATGAAAGGTTTTGAAAAAAAAGTCAAACCGATGTGATCTATACTGATTTTAGCAAGCTTTCGATAAAGTTAATCATGTAATACTGCTAAAAAATTAGAGAAACTAGGCTTCAATAAATCGATTTTATCATGGTTACAGGCGTTTTTGTGCAATAGATTTCAAAAGTTAAAATTAAAACTATACATCTGAAGTATTTCCAGTATATTCCGGAGTACCTCAAGGTTCTCATTGTGGTCCGATATTATTTTATTATTTATAAATGATATAAAATTACATCAAACACTCAAATTATCTTTTGTTTGCTGATGATTTAAAAATTTTTAATTATATTAGATCTAAAGATGACTGCGACAAAATGCAAAGGATTTACATGGTTTAAACTTGTGGTGTAATCAAAATTTACTATTTCTTAATCATGATAAATGTAATGTAATGACATTTACTAGATCAAAAAAAAGAGTCCAATACATTTATAAAATTGACGACAAAAGAGTTTCTAAACTAGAAATAAAAAAGATTTAGGTGTACTTTTCAATAGTCAACTATTGTTTAAAAATCATATAACCAAAATGTGCAAAAAAAATGCAAAAAAATGGGGAATGATTAAAACTGTTAGCAATGATCTCACTATCAACTCTATTGTGACATTATATTACTCTCTGGTACGAACTCAATTGGAATAAACAACTATTGTTTGGTGTCCACATAATGTTACCTGGAAAATACGATTGAAGATGTTCAGAAAAAAAGTTCTACGTTACCTAGATTTTAAACTTTGAGAAGCAACATCACAAATATAAATAATTCTGGAAATTTCCACCTAAAAAGATTGAGTTTATTCCTTGTTATTTGCTTATCTATGGTTACTACTGGACGATTCGCTCGCTAGATGCTTACAGTTCTTTAAACACCGAGGCATGTACGTCAGAATTTTATAAATTAATCAATAAGTAGGGCCACACCAAGAAAGCTGTTTGTTAGCTTATAGTTTCAATATCTAACCCAGGATCTGGCAGAGTGATACTAAACGTATTTCTCTGAAGAAGGTATCCTTGACACAAGATAAGTGATTACAATTTAAGGGATTAAATTTATTATTTAGGTTTTATTTTTAAAGCGATTCTCATGCACATTTGAGACGTCGTTTAATTTACGATTGTTATTTTGTGTCCTTAAAAAAACATTTGGGTACCGTGTGTAAACTGAAAAGTCTTAAAGTCGACGAATCTAGACTCATTTTACTTTCATTGTTTTGTTTAAAAACGTTGAATTTATGGATGATTTATGACATTACTTTAGGCCGTTAAATATCACTAAATGTTATCACCATACAGACAAATAAGTAAATAAAATCACGTGTCAAACAAGAACCGTATTTAAGAAAAAAAAAGTTAATAAGAAGTTCCACAAAAAACAAAACGTCGGATTTAAAAATTGTAACAAATAAAAATTTGATAGGGAAGTGTCATCGGAATTAATGAAGCTGTACTATAAGGCCAAAAAATAAAATATAAAATCGAAGAATAAAATTTTCAAAATATCTCAAAAATCATAAAGTTTTCAAAGATGTCTAACCGCCCTCCTTATCTTGGACACAGTGTATATATAAAAATGGATGTTTGTTTAAAGTTACTAAACATCTAAACCAATAGTACCATCGTTTTGAAATTTGGTATGTATAAGTACCTTTTCATGGAGAAGGTTTTCGAGCTATTTAGTTCGTTCTAGCTCGACACCGTGGGCGCTGTACCACCTCAACTTTTATACAGTTTAACCGAATATTATAAAAATTAGTACCGATCGATATTCAAACATAAAATATTTTCGTGTTATTTGTTTCGATGTAGCTCACGATTAGATAAGCGCTGCTACAGGTTAACTATTGTATCATATAGTTGATCGTAGTAAAAATTGATACACAACGATATTCGATTACCTAGAATATTATTGAACAGTTTGTTTTGTTGTAGCTGGCACCAGAAGGTGGATGTAAACAAGTGTTGTATGTCAAAATAAATAAAAATCAAACTTCGATTCAGTGGGCGTAACCCACAGGTAATGCTAATAACGTATACTTGTGTTACTCTTTGTAAATTAAATAAAATGTTAAGTTAAAAATAAATAATTAAAAAAGTAGGCTGATAAATAATTAATAGAAGTGTCAAAATAAATATGTGTCATAAAAAAATTAAAGATCATAGGCAGAAATTGTTTGGGGGTTTGTATAATATAAAAATGAGCTTGCAGGATGTATGTCGGATGCTCTAAGTATCACTTCTTTTAAGGGTGTTTGTCGGTGTTTTTATGCTATCAATCATTATTAATTTTTTGTTTATGTATTTGTAGGAGCATCTTAGAGCTAGATTTAAAAAAATTTTTAAAGTTATTTGTTGGTAAAGGTCGTGAAAATGCAATTTTTGAGAACACCCAATATCGCCATTATTAAAGTCGATTTCTGAATTTGTAATACATGTCTGCTGTACAAAATTACGTGTTTCGTGTTCTTTTTTATTATGTAAAAATAACGTGATTATAGCAGGTTGTTTCTAATAATTTTATAAATTTTAAAGTGACGACAAAAGCGGTATCTATATGTTTTTGGCACATATCTACTCGTAGAAACCCATAAATGTATAATTTCTTTTGTAAAAAATGTTTCTTAATTGTTAATAATAATCATGTTAGGAAGGAATAAATATTTTAACATTTTGTCTAGCTTCAAAGACAACAATACCGACAATAAAAGAAATACCCTCCTACCATCATTGTTTACGGATTATATAAAATGCCGTAAAGAATTGGCCATTTTTGACCAATTAGAAACTAGCACTGGTTTTAAGTTATTGAATTGTATTAAGAATACACTTGCCGTTTTAGAATTAGACGCAAAACAGTAAAAGTGTTTAGTGACAACGTTTATTAGTTTTTGTGATTATGTCAAAAAAAGCAAAACCGTTTTAAAAATTGAGAAAAAGTAATAAATCAGGATCATTCAAGAACTTGCAAAAGACCAAAGTAAGTACAAATTGAAATACTACTCATATTTGTTCATATGACTAAGTGTTAGACTAAAAAATTATATTAGTAGATATCTAATATTCATTTGAAAGACACGCACCTGAGTTTCCCAGATATTCCAATTTAAAAAAATAAAAATTTTAAAAATTAAATTGATGTAGTATGAGAGAATAATAAGTATTTTTTTCCAAATGTTAGTTTAAAAATTTTTAAAAAATTATGACTAGATATTGTGCTTTTAAAAACTATTATGGTTTTATAGCAATAATGGAAAATGAATGAATAAGTAGACAATAAGAGCTTATTTCAGTTAAACTTTGTTCGGAATGCAATTTACATTAGCAGCATTAGGTTTCTATTGTATATTTTGGTTTAACAGTAATTATTCAAAAAAAAAAAAAAAAAAATCGGTTTTGGTATTATTATAGGTTACACAAAGGACTTTTACATTAAGCGATGTGAAAACCATGACACGGTACTTGAAGAAAATCAAATTCATTTATAAGTATGTATGTGATGCAATACCGCATTAATTTTCAAATAAAAATTGATAAGTGATATACGATCACAGTAATCGGAAGGAATGTTTTACTTATTATATACATTTATATTTACTTTTAGTACTTAACACATCAATGCGACACTAAGCATGTTGATTCCGAAAAAAACTTCCAATAATTTTCAGGATACACATAGTCCCAGTTCAGTAACGATGATGAATATTTTCCACCTCTTTATATAGAAGTTGATAAAAACCAACAACGACCTTTAGATAATAGCATTATATAGGGTCGTAGAATTGTAAACGTAGCTCACATGCTAAAGAATATGAAAAAATTGAAATTCATAGGTTTATCTGTACAATCTTACATTTTTATTTTGACAATTAAAAGGAAAGTTGATATAACTATTGATCATTTAGACTCAGGCTCGACGGATGCATTTGTTTAGGAAGTTTAAGTATAGGTGTAGGTCATAGGCAATTAGAGGAAATCATGGGCGTATTAGCGTCCCCGTAATTACTCAAAATACTTTTGAAAGAAACTTTAATTGTGAAAAAAACTATGTATCAGTTTAGTAAAACATTGGTTTTATGTGAATTATGTATAATTTAGCGTGGGAACATCGTATTTGTATAAATAAATGCAGTAGCTGTTGGAGAGGAAAGAAAAGAGAACAGCTATAGAAAAAAAACATATTACTGTTGAGGAGTTCCGTACATACTCGTAATCGGTGACGGTGGTTGGAGTAAAAGAGAACATATATGGCCATGGTTACAATGCTTCTTCAGGCGTGGAGTGTAATAATTGTTAATACAAACGTTTAATAACATAATTTTTCTTGTAGAAGAATAATTATGAGATCTTATACTAAAAAACCATTGTTTATTGGTATTACTTAACAAGGTATTTCACTTTGACTGCGGCTACAAAGCAAGGTCAACTTCCAAGGTACCATGAATGTGCACTAAATTTTAATGGACCATCTACTGCCATGGAACGACATCATAGTTGAAGGTTTTTTCAAGTTTAGAACAGCATGGACTGATACATAAATACTACTCGGTATGCACTATTAGTTTGTCAATTTTTTTCTTATGTTTGTTTTGATGCCTTATGCAGAAATGTTAATTTGTAGTAAATTACTTAAAGTTAGTTTAATTAAATAAAAATGTGAACATAATAAGTATAATTAAATTTTTGATTTAAGTTTTGATTTATAAATTGAGAGATGTTACGAAATTTAAAATTTGCACATCTAAATATACGGATCTGTACGTAATAAGGTAGACGAATTGAGATTGTTGTTTTGTTAACAACTTTGACGTACTAGCAATTACGGAATCTTGGTTACAATGCAATATTATGAATGATAGTGTGGGGGTTCCTGGTTATTCAATAATTCGTGAGATAGACTAGATAAAGGGGGTGGAATTATGTTTTACATTGCAAATTCTTATACAGTGCGGGCTTTACCTCATCTGATCTAATAGAACAGTTGTGGGTTAAAATACAATGTAAAAAATAAAACTTACATTTTGGAGCTGTTTATAGACCTCCTGATTTAAATTTAAACTATTTTGGATGTTTTGGGTGATACTATATCAACTATGGTACTTGATTGTAATGAGTTATTTTACCGGAGACTTGAACGTGGATTTGCTAAATGTAGCTCTTTCAAGTACTAGTAGATGAATTCATTTATTAACAGTTATAATATGAAACAAGTTATAAACTCACCAACTAGAATTACTAGAGATACTTCTACACTTCTGGATTTAATTGTGGTACCTAATGAAATAGTAATCTCCGATAGTGGCACACTTGATTTTGCATCTTCAGATCATCAGTTTATTTATTGTGATTTGCATCTGAATATTGACATTCCCAAATGCCATTACAAAACTTATTGTTCTTATAAATATTTTGATAGGCAGTTATTTAGAAGACTTATCCCGATTGCCACTTTCTGATATATTATATATGGATAGTATTAATGAGAAGGTTAATTTTGTTACAGAACATTTAATACAAACTTTTGATAAGCATGCTCCTTATATACGTTCTAGGTTTACTAAGCCTCCTGCTCCTTGGATTACACCCACGTCAAACTGATGATGGATGTTAGGAATAAACCTTAGAAGATACAAAAAGTAAAAATCCTGCTCACTGGGATTATTACAAACAATTACGGAATTATACTACTCAAGCCATAAGAAACGAAAAAAAGGCATTTTTGAATACGAACTTCGCAATTTGGATAGTAAAATTCTTTGGAAAAATTAGATAAGTATAAAGTTCATTCTAAACCAACGGTAGAAGTTCCTGAATCATTAAAAATTCTAAAAATTTAACGAGTTCTTTGTCAATTCAGTTCCCAAGGTTGATGTTGATATAAAAAAACTATAGATTTCTATGCAAATAACAATTTATTAACACAGGAAAACCAAATTTTTAGATTGCATACAGTTTCTGAGACGGTAGTATTAAATGCAATTAATTCAATAAAATCAATGCTGTTGGTGTAGATAATTTAAACGCTAGTATGATTAAACTATGTTTACCGGAAATATTGCCATACATTCAACATATAATCAATTTTTGTTTAGAAAAGGTGTTTTCCGACATCTGGAAGGTAGCAGTTGTGGTTCCTTTGGCAAAGACTAGTAATCCCAGTGAGCATAAGAATTTCCGTCCGATTAGTATTTTATCTTTTCTGTCGAAAATTTTAGAAAAATTGTCAGTATTCAAATTAAAATTTATCTTGAACGAGCTGAAATATTCCAGCACACAGTCAGGTTTTCGACCTAACTATAGCTGTGCTTCAGCTCTGATGAATATACAGATGATATCTTTACAGCTAGTGATGAAAATAAGCTAACGCTACTTGTATTGTTGGATTACAGAAAAGCGTTTGATACACTAAACCATGAAACGCTTATTGCCATCCTAAAGTATATAGGGTTTGATAGTACTGCTATAAATTTTTACAGTTATTTGTTTGGTCGAAAGCAGTTTGTAAAATTGATCAATCAGTGCCAGTATCACCAACTCTTGATTTGATGTCTGGGTGCCACAGGGGTCTTAGGCCCGTTATTGTTTACTATTTACCATCCGACTTAGTAAAGAGTTGAAATTTTGTCAGTTACATCAATACGCTGATGATACACAGATATACTTTTCTTTTGATTCAAGTAATTCAAACCTTGCTTGTGATTGTGTGAATGTAGATCAAAAATTGTAGAGGTATCTCAAAGTCATTCATTGATTATAAACGCTGCCAAAACTAATGTGATTTTAATTTCGGTCAGGTCGTTTGCGGAACATGGTGTTGCAAGATATGTTTGTGTGTGTGTGGGCGAGACGGATCACTCTTGTAGATACTGTTAAAAATTTAGGATTAACATTGATAAAGATTTACGTTTCTCTAACGATTTTGAAAAAGTCTTATGCGGCACTCAGGTCATTATATCCGCTTTCGACATCATCTCAATATTAAGATTAAAACACATTTGTGCGATTCTT